>WEIS01065789.1:17946-30342 GCA_013389965.1 Todus mexicanus
GCTTGCAGGACGCGGTGCAGGAGGGTGTCTGACGGGCAGTGGGGCTGTGGGACCCGGCTCAGGAGCGTGTCTGACGGGCAGTGGGGCTGCAGGACCCAGCTCAGGGTGGGGCGTGGGGGAACGGGCGGCTCCCTGGCGATGGGCTGAGTGAAGGAAGCTGGTCCTTGGGGTTGCATTCGTCAGCCGGTGCTGTGAAATGCCCCCAGTGGTGATGCTGGGCTTGAAGGGTGTCCATCCCCGGCTGGTTTCACCGTGGAGGGGAGCTGAGGAGCGGCTGCTGCTCATCCCCCCTGGGAGAGGAGGACGTGGCTGCCTCCACGGGACAGCGTGGGCACAAGAGGTGAGGCTGGTTTGGGAGACGACTGGAATAGGGTCAGCACTGCCACAAGCAGCAGGAAAAAGGGCAGAAATGTTGTCCTGTCTCTTCCCTCCTCCCCCGGCGTGTCTTTACCCTGGCGCAGGCTGTGGTGGGGTTTGCAGGCAGCCGGGACCAGGCGTGGCAGAGCTTCCCTGCTGAGACAGACCTGGGGGAGCTGTGGCACAGCCCCGGCTCTGCTGCTGGGCCAGCTCGAGTCGGGACCCCACGTCAGCTTTTCCAATCCTGTGGCTTCTGAGCGCAGGTCCTTGGAGTTGCTGGCACGGGGCGCGCAGTGCTGGTGATGCCCCCTGGAATATTCAGAGTAAAAGAACAAATATTCTCAGGAAATCAGAAGGGGGTAGCGGAGCCAGCGGAAAGAGCGTTTTCTAAAGGAGAAATCGTGAGCTCTTCTTTTAATTAAGTCACACCGAGCGAAGCCGGTGCGTGTAAGATGACTGGTAGCACTGGCTATCGGGAATTAAGAGGCAACGCTTGAAGTTAATTAACCGGACTGAGCCAGGGTGAGTGGAGCTGCGCAGCCATGGGAGGGGGTGGCTAGTGCGGGTGTCCAAGGTGGCCTTGGGCTGGGAGAGGGGGTCTCTGTGCCCCGCTCGCCTCATTTTCCTGCCCCTCTGTGCAGAGGGAGGCTTTCTAGGCTGCCTCGCACCTGCTCGGCGTGGTCCAGGCTGTGCGATGGTTTCCGTGATGTGAGTGGGGGTTTCAGACCTCGCGAAGGACCCTAAACCCAGGTGAAAAATCATCGGGAGTCGTGCTCCTAACTGGGAGGTAACTGCTGCCAGGGCTTTGCGCAGCTCAGGCTGCATCTTGTGCTGCTGGACCACCCTGACGCGTCCAGAGCATCTGTGCACCCTGCAGTCGGGTGCCGGCTCCTCTTGGTCTCGTCAGGTGCCTGTTGGCGTCTCCAGGTCCTGAAAGAGCTTGAGAAATCCCCCTGGGGTGACACCAGCTCTGGGTTGAGCGCTGGGCAGCCCTGCCTGGGTCAGCTCGGGTTAGTAGCTCAGTTCCAGCACCTGCAAAGGGTCAAGCTCTCGTGCTGGGCTGGCGAAGGCCACGCAGGCGTCCTTTAAATCTGATTTATACATCCAGGAAAGCCTGGAGATAACAGACCAGGTCGAGACTGGGTCAGCAGCAGCTGGTTAAACTGGTTTTATGAACGGTGTGAACCTGGAGGAGCCCAGTTCTGCTGTTAAACGAGCCCGTGGTGGTGAGAGGAGCTATGAGAGGAGCCTATTCCAGATTCCTCCATAGAAACCCCCATTGCTGAAACCACCTTCGTGTGGTACCCTCAGGACTGGTGAGCAGAGACGAGCCCATTATTTCATTGCTCTCACCTGCAGGAGGCAGCGCTTTGGGGGAAGAAAATCCCCGTACCTGGAAACGTCACATTTCTTGAAGTGCTGAAATATGTCATCGACGGGCCGGGCGCGTTCCAACAGCCGAGACGAAGGGACGAGAAGTTGGGTACTTGAGCAAAGCATCCAAGCGGATGCTGAAGAGGTGCCGGCCTCTTCCAGATTGTGTTCGATAAAAGATTTCCACGAGGTTAAAAAAAGAAAAAAAAGAGGAAACTGAAGTTAAGGAGCTTCTCCTCGGCGCCGCGTGTTCTCGCCTCGCCAAGGCTATCCTCCCTTTCAGCCCCTGGGCTGCGGCTCCAGCTCATTGTTCCCTTCCCTCGCTGCCGCACGTGCCGCGCGGGCTCTGACCCGCCGGTGTCAGCGGTTCCCCGGCGCCGCTCGTCACCATGGAGTTGCTGTCTGCGAAGCCACGGTGGCATTTAAAAATAAAGGGGACACGCGCACAAGGAGGGCTTGACAATCAGCGTAGCCTTCCGTGAGGAGTGGAGCAGGTGGCGGCGATGGCTCCGCCGCCTGGCAGAGGAGCTTCGTTCCTCTCTTTGCTCTTTATCCCTGAAGATCTCCCGCAGGTGGGTGGGGAAGAGGAGGGAGCTGAGGGAGCCGTGGGTGCCTGGGCACCGCGTGTGAGAGGACCCACCGGCACCTCTAAGCTCCCCCTTGTTGTCTTTTTTTCTGCAGGAACCTGCTCTGCTCCAGAGTCCTTGGACTACTGAGGGTGGGATCTGTGCCTGGCCCCCACAACTGTTTGGTTTAGCAATGGGAGCCGTGCCTGGGCTGCTCCATCACGCCTCGTAGGCTTATGAAGGCTGGCCCGGAGCCCACAGTAGGGGCTGAGGTGTCCTGTGCTGAGCTCCAGGCGTCGGCGGGCAAAGCCCCCAGTGCCTACGAGCACTTGGAGGGGCAAGGGTAGGGCTGAGTATCTTCTCAGGGAGTTTTTTTGGGTTTTGCTCTTGCCAAGAGCTAATCTGGATTAGTTTAAATACTTTTTTTTTAATTCACATTGCACAGCTGGTGTAAGGCGCTGGGTTTGACCCGGGTCTAAAGCCCCTTACCTGCGTTGGTCCGTGGGGAAGCCGCTGACTCTGCGGGCTGATGTCTGCGGTGGGATTGCTGCTGGTGCAAGGTTTTTAAAGGCTTCAGGTGCAAGAAATGGCCATGTCTTCACATCTACCCCATGCAAGGAGGGAGCTGTGTTGTGAGAGGCCCTGGGAAGCTGCCTGGTGCCCGCCGTCATCGCTAGAATGTCTTGGTGGGTTGAGGGGAAGGGTTGGGCTGTGCTCACCTGCCTGGGAAGCGGGAGGATTTTGGGCTGAGCAGGGCAGAGGCTGCAGGAGCATCGTGGCGCCAGGCAGCGGGGTCACTGCTCGGCCTGAGCTGCCCCTGCACGGCTCCTCAGAAGATGCCAGCAGCAGGATGGTGGGAGATGACGTCGATCCTCTGCGATTCTGACTGAGCTCGCTGCTGAGGGATGGAGATTTGGGGCCCCGTCGTGTAGTCCCTGCGTAGGAAATCCCCCAAACCATCCCCGCTGGGGCACGGCGAGCGCGCGCCGGTGCGGGGGTCCTGTTGCCTGAATATTTATAGCGCCTTGGCTGTGTTCATTCCAGCATTAAACTGCTAATTAATTATGACATTTGTGCTACTTCGTTTTTTTTTCCCCGTGAATCCGCAGAACCTGGCAGGCAGTTAATTAGCTCTCGCTATGCGAGGGACACCAAGGAAAAAGAAAATATAATTGCTTGAGGAATCATCGGCGCTTTCTTTCAGAAAGGTCTTACCTATGAGCTGGCTTAAAGCTGGCTGGGTTTGCACTTTGAAAGGTGCCTCTGTCAAAGGCCAATCCTCTGGCGGAGAGATTGGAAGGAAAAGGTTATCTGGGAGATGCGGCTCGGTGGGTGTTATTTAGTGCTCGCGAGTCCAAGGGAAATCAATTACCTAAACAGCGCCCGTTCGGCAATGGATTTCTTTTATTCTCTTTCTAAATATGTGCTCGTCTTTGTCTTCGGGTCGGTGTTGTACAACCATCAAGCCTGAGATGGCGGGAGGAGATCTGTCCTCCTCCTCCAGGCTTGTCGCAGCTATTGCTTGGGGAAGGGTCTTTGGTTTAAAACCACAAGTTATTTATTTTTTAAAAAGAGCGGTGTGGGGAATGGTGCTTACGAGCAGCTCCGGGTTTCACACACTTGTCGTCCCCTGTCCTCACGAGAGCACAAACCGCTCTAAGCCCTCGAACGTGTTCGGTGAGGTGGCTGGAAGTGCTCGTGGGTTGATGGCTACGGCGCGTCCTGCCTGTAGGGTTGCCCAGGCTTGGAGATCTTGCTGGTTTTTGGTGGCATCTCCCTGGTGCGGGTCCCTCAGAGGCTCTGGCAGCATCTTCAGGCTGGAGCAGGACCCTGGGGCAGCTGCTCCTCCGTCTCTCACGTCTTTGCTGCTGAGATGCAGCTTCTTTGCTGGCCCCAGCAATCTGCTGGGCACTGCTCTTTGTATTTTCTGCTATAACAAGACGTGCTGGGTCTGACTGAGATGGGGTCTGTGGCCGCCGCAGGCTCCTCGGGATAAGGAGCAGGTTTCTATTTTTTTTTGGGGGGGGGTCGACAAAGACAACCAGGAAAACTGAAATAATGAAAGCGGTGTTTGCGCCTACGGGGATAAACAGGCATTTTCTTAAACAGATTGAAAGCTCCGGCGGGTACGCGTGCCCTCAGCGCTCCCACGGAGAAACTTGTTTTATTAGCAGGTAGTTCCGCGGCGAGGTGACACAAGGAGCACTGCAGTAATGGAGTTGACATCTGTGTAATGGAGTTGACATTTTATTGAAAAGGGAGAAGAAGAAAACCTTAACAAACAGGGTTCCCCTCCCTCCCCCTCCCTTTGTTTCCTTATTTTGCTGTCATCAATTGCAATGAGGCGCACAAACTTCCAACAGCCGCCGGCGCCGGCAATTTAATAAAGTCTCACCCAACGGCCGGTGCTTCAGGAGCGTTAGCGGGGACGGATCAGCCTGCGGGGAACTTGAACTTTGCCGAGAAATCAAGGCGATGGCTTGTTCAACAGCAAATCGCAGCGGTTCGCATCGGTTCCTGGCGGCGCGCGCTCGTTGTTAACCATCACGCGCCATTGTGGCTTCCAGGTCGTGTTGGGAGCTTTTAGCAAGAAGCTCGGCGCGGGGGCCTCTTCCTGGAGGACGAGGCATCGTTCATGAACCAGCGAGTAGGTCGGCTTTGCTCTGCGGGGGCTGCTGGTTAGACTTGGCATCATTTTGCTTTGGATTGAGCTTGCGCACGAAGAAATGCGGCATCCGAGGAGTTTTATTAGAGCAGGTTTGGGGGAAGAGGGATGAACGAGCCCATCTGGGCCTACAGAGATGGGAAAAAAAAAAGATGCCAGAGCAAGACGGGCGGATTGCAAAAAAATAACAGGAGTGGGAACGCTCAAGCCCTTTGTTTTTGAGCCCACGAGAGGCGGTGCTGAAGCGTTCGTTGCTCAGACCTCAGTCTCCGAGAGTGTATCTTTAGGATTCCCGTATTAAGTCGTGACTTGTTTTCGTGTGTAGCAAAAGGATCGTTTAGGAAACACGAAAGCTCTTGGCTCCCCAGAGGCCTTTCAGAAGCAATGTCGTTTTAATTAGGAAAAGTTACAACTCCCTCGTTGGCTCCTGCTCTTCCCTCTGTACCGTAATTTAGGCAGCACATCTCCTTTTCTTTTCTTTTCTTTTTTTTTTCCTACTGGGTTGCTACAGCCCATTGACATTTGTATTTCTAATGTAATAATCAAATGCTAAAACAGGGAGATTACATTTGGATCAACACGTTCAGTTCTTTAAACCCTGGAAGTAATTATCTTTTCTCATGTACAGCGAAAGGAAAATATTATTATATTAACTATTAGCGGCTCCGTGGTTCTGCGTGTCAGCCGGTGGCACCGCTTGCGGAGTCATCTGCTGCTTCTGGAGGCTCACACCTCACAGCTGGGGCCTTTTTGGGGAGCTGGAGGTGATCCCGGTTCAGGAACCACAGCGTATGAGGTGCACAGCTCTTCCTAGCGGGTGGTAATTGGCTCAAGTGTTCCTGGAGTGACGAGGCTCCTCCAAACTTCGTGGCTGAGCGTGTAGCCGAGGTCTGGTTTTGCTCCACTCCTGACGGTCTAATTTGGAGCCGTGCAGTTGAACTCAGCCCCTTGAGACACCCCAGGGTGCCCAAAGCGAGGCTTGATCGTAGCTGGGGCTGCTTCTTGACCTGCTGAATTCAAAGGCACAGCGTGGAGGAGCCATTAAACCTTTCAAGAGCTTCTTGCAGATTCCCGTGGAATGGAGAGAAGACAATTACTGGGGTGGTGAGGCTGGAGCCGCTCCCAGCCGTTGCGTGCCTGTCTGCACGGCGTCGGTGATGCGAGGAGCAGCCTGTCCCCAGCTGAGGGGGAGCTCGGGTGGGTGCGCTTGGCCATCACTCCAGCATGAGCCCTACGCATGATCTGGGCTGTCAGTAATTGCTGTATTTCCACATAAAATTGTTTTAAACAAGGGCTGAAGTTGTGGCTGGGCAAGGCTTGACCCTGCTGTGTGCTCCTGGGTGCTCCTGTGCACTGACGGCTTTCGAGCTGCTTGGGAGCAAAAAGCTCTCGGACTTCACGGAGTGTTTGAAATGATGGAAGCGCCGGTTCCACGGTGGGTAGGTAACCTGGACAACTTCTCGGCAAAGAGATCCTGTTTCCTGGGAGGTGCTGGGGGGAGGTGAGGAGCTGGCTTCGCTTTCCTCAGTCACAAGGTGATTGCTCATGTCCAGAGGTGGGGGATCTGCACTGGTTTGCAATACGGTTCCCCAAACTGATCCGTGGAGACCTCATGCGAGGTTTCTAGAAAAGACTTCAAACATCGCGGTTAGTTTTCTGGAGCTGTGAAGCTGGAAATTCAAACCCTCTGTCTTACGAGGCCGTGCAAAAGCTGAGGCCGTGTTGGCACCTACGGATGCGCAGGGGGGATTCGGTCTGCTCCCGTCGGTGGGATGCTGTCGGTGCTTGCTGGGTGCACAGCAGGTGCTGTCCTCGGGGGCTGCTTGGTAAGCGGCTGTGGCTTGTCCTCCTCCATGGAGAAACACATTCATGGTGCCAAAACTTAGCGATTCCATCAATGCAGCCCGGTCTATCGTGGTCCAGCTGGCGAGTTGGGTAGCAGCATGAAAAGCTGGCGCTAACCAGACTTTGCTGTTTGGGCAGCTCTTCTGCATGCTTCATCTAGGTCATCCTTGGCTGCAGCTGGGCCATCGCACCAAAGGTGGGACAGCAGGGCCTTTAGGTGTTGCAGGGGGCAAACGGCCCCGGGAGCAACCCCCTGGCCAAAGGGGCGGGTGCCTCTTTATTCTGGGGCAAATGTCACCTTGCCTGTTCTCGTCCATTAGTCTGAAACTGAAATCTCTGGAAAAAAACCCATGATTGCTTCTCTCGAGAGAGGCTCGTGGGTGCGGAATGCCCAGACCTTTGTCCAAAGGGTGTAGAAGGTTTGGAGCAGGCAGCTGGAGACTGGATGGGCATCTTCAAGAGCTCCCACATGGTGAGGAGCTGGCAGGTATTAACTGGTCATCTGCTCTTCACAACTGAGGAGAAAAGGAATTTCACCCCAACACTTCATGGTTAAATTCTTTTTTCCTGGCAAATCCAGTTGCTGCTGCTCTGCTGCCAGTCCTTCCCGGGGTGACCCCTCTCACTTTGGATGAGGAAGGGTCTTGAAAAAAGGGAGGAAAGCATCTTGCTGGAGCCCGAGTGAACGCTGCCCAGCTCTCCAGGCAGCTGGCTCTCCCCCGGCGTCCCTGCAGAACAGGGCTGTGATCAAGGCCCACCAAGTATACTCCAGGAAGCATTTGATGCGGGGAAATTGTGCGAGCTGATAAAGAAGTAGATAGCGGTGCGTGTCTGAAGTGGAACTTAAGCTAACTGCTGAAAACACTTTGAAAAGCACTGACCACAATTAAGCACTTAATCAGGAGAGAGCCGCAATTTTCTGAAGGCTCAAAGTAGGAAAATATACGAAGCGCAGATCCAGAGATATGAAGGAAAATGTCTCTCCAGCAATTAAGACCCATTCTGCTCAAAGGCTGGAAGTGGTGTCGTTGAATTACTTTTGTTGCGCGGTTGATACGCCGAGTTATCTCCGACGTAAACCATTGTGCCTGGAACGCCGCTCTGGGAGTTAAACAGCTCCTCCTGCTCAGCCGCTCCTGGGCTCGGCGAATCGCCTTCTGATGGTATCTACCTTCCCTGCTTTAAAATAACGTTGCCAACTGACTCCTTCTCCTCCCCCAGGAAACGGAACGCTGCCTGGAAGGAGCTGTGCAAGCACACCAAGGCTAAGAGGATTCCCGGGACCTCTTCTGTCTGCACGTAGATGCTGTGTCCACCCCAGAGCCCACGTGCAACCCTCTGAGGAAGGCGTTGGTGGCCCCACAGGAGAAATCGCCAGGGTACCTGCCCCACAGTTTCTTTGGAGGCTGGTCCACCCTCTGCTTCACCCAACAGGTGGGTGCGGGTTGGCTTTCTCCCCCTTATATCAGGTGGACATCCATGGCCAGTGACGTGGATGGGTGAAGGAGTCAAATCCCCACCCCTGTGGTGCTGAGAGGTTGGAGGGGAAGCTTAGCCTCCCACAGTCTCCTGCCCCATCGTCCCTGCTGGGTCTGCAGGTAAAGAGGGTGGTTATTGCCCAGCAGCCCTTGAATCCCCCATGGATCACCTCAGATCGCACAGGAAAGGAAGAGGAGCGAGGAGCCTGGGTGTGATCCTTGGAAATGTCTGCGGTGTCTCCCAGCCGGTGGGTTTGGAAAGGCTGGGCAGCTTTGGCATATGAGGGCTTGTCTTGCTGCATAGCCTCAGGTTGCACTAGGAGAGGTTTAGGTTGGACCTGAGGGACTATTTCTTCGTGCAAAGGGTGGTTGCAGGCTGCCCAGAGCAGGGGTGGAGTGCCCATGATCCCTGGAGGGCTTTCCAAGCCGTGGAGATGTGGTGCTGAGGGACACGGGGCAGTGGTGCCCTTGCAGTGTGAGGTTGGACTCAATAATCTTAAAGGTCTTTTACAATCTAAACAATTCTATGATTCTGTGGAAAACTGATGCGTTTCTCTTGCAGGAGTCTGCCAGTCACCTGCTAGAAGGAGGTGTCCTAGCCTCCGTGGGCAGCTGCAACCAGAGTCCCAGGCTGGATTTCACGTTTGAGGAACCTCTTTGGAAGGCGGAGCTGATGCCAGGAGGAAGATGCTATCCAAAGTACTCCACCTGCTAGCAGGTATTGCCAGGGGGAGCCTGCTTACAGACCCACCTTGGCAGGCATGAAGAGAAGACAAATCCATGCTGCTCCAGACCTGATGTGGTTCTCCAGCCAGCAACAGGAGAGGACGATATGATGCCTTCAGGCAACACCAGAGTGCTGTCACAGATGGGTGAGCCACAGTCACGTGTGTCACGGTGGTGGAGGACAGCACCCTGTGAGTGCGCTCTGCTGGCCTCGAGATGTGGTAGGTGCTGCTGCTGGTCAGAAGAGAACTGGTTTGCAGGGACGCCGTGGTAAAATGGGGGTCTGTCCTCTCCCTTGTCTCAGCCGTGGCTGCAGTCTGCTAACGGTGGGTACACCAGGAAGAGTAGCTCTGGTAAAAAGAGGGACAGGTTCTCCTCGCCCTCAGGTCACGCTGACTTTGAAGGACCTTGTGCAAGAGGATGGTTTTGGAATAGCCTCTGTGTTGCAACACACATGCCAGGTGGGTGTTGGTAGCAAGTCACCCTGGGGACCCGAGGAGCTGGCTGCAGGACACGGATCAGGAGCAGCACGTAGGATTTACCAGCAAGGCCTGTTCCTTCCACTGGATTTCTTCCCCCTTCCCCGAAGAGCTGTTGCAGCGACTGAATTGTTGCACACCCAGCTCTGCTGCGTCCCTCTGCTCTCATCCTCTGTAACCCCAACGTGCCGAAAGCAGAGCCACCGCAAGTGCCGCTGGAAGTACCTCGTGCTGCAGCCGCCGCCGTTCCCACTTATTTTACACTTGATTATAGATGATGTTGTAGAGTTTCTTTGTTGGCTTCTTTATTTTGCATCTGCGACTGGCCAGAACTCCTCGTTACCTCTCCAAGCGCCGATAAACGTGAAGCCTACATCCATCAGTCGCTTCTTGTAGCTCCTCTTCCTTGGAGAGCCCGATTTGGTGCCTCCTGAAGTCAACGTGAGTCTTTCCATCGACTCCAGTGGGTGTCAAGTCAAGCTCTTCTTCAGGCTGAGATGGCAGCCACTGTCTCTGAATCGGCGTCGAGTGCCCTCCGCCTGGAACGATGGGACCCTCATTCATCTCAGGGTGGGCCCCGAAGAGCTATTTTAACAATGACGGGGGGGAAATCATCCCACACAAACCGAGATGAGACCCTCATGTCACACCACATCTTGTATTTTGGGCTTTTTGGAGGGGCGTAGACAAAATGAGGGTTACTCCAAGCACAAGTTGCCTCTCCAAGAGCGGCGTAGAGCCTGCGCCTGCAGGTGTAGCTTTTGTGCAGGCACTTTAGGAGGTGGGAGAAGACTCAAGTGGCGTTTGTTAGTCAGTAAAGACTGAGAAAGTTGATAACCAGCATGAAAACCTGGAGTATCCCAAGTATTTTTAGCTGCTTGGTGGTGACGATGTTGGTTTCCAAAGCTTCGTGAAGCGGCGTTGCGCTCGCCCAGCCCACGGAGGAGTTAAGGGTAGCTTCTATCCCCCGATGAGTACCACGCTGCGGCCAGACGGAACGGTGTAAATCTCTCCTTACACACAACGAAGCCAAAACAAATATTATGCAGTGATTAAGTGGCAGCCCAAACAGAAGCCGGCGTCCTGCGGGCTGCAAGGGGAAACCTCGGGTTGCGAAACTCCGGCTATGTTAATTCAATTTGGTTCTGCGTTTTGATGGCTATCTGAAGTGGCCCATGAATAATTGATGGAAACTAGAAAAAAAAGCAAAAAAAGCTGCTGTTTGCCTTTAAAATCAAGCCGAAGAAAGTAGAAACTGAATATTTCAGGGACGTAATTACTGTTTGCATGGGTCGCGTGAGATGTCCCTGCAGCCCACTGCTGTCCCTGGCGGGGAGCAGGAGCAGACAGAAGAGCATCACTGGGATCTTCCCCAGCCTGGTTCTTCATAAATGAAGGATATTCGCCCTCAGTTTAGCCAGGTCACGTGAATAACTGACCCTCTCACACTCACAGGGAGGCAAATGCAGGTTGAGTAACTCGTGAAGCCCCAGGACCTCTCTTCCAGAAGGCAGCATGGATTGATGGCCAGCTCCTCCACCCTCCCATAGGCTGCACACAGCCAGGCTCAGGAGATAAACCAGCTTTGACGTCAGCGTTGTGCCCTGTCTGGAAGCCACGGGGGGCTGCATCCTGCCAAAACTCTGTGAAGCGTCCCACTGCTGAACATCCCCCTGCCGTGTCTCGCCCAGCAAGCTCAGAAGAGTCATTTAACTTGAAGGAAAAAGACTCCTGATAGAGTCGGTTGCCTCCCTCCACTGCCGGTTCTTGGAGGAAAACCAGGTTTGTTCATGATTTTAGCCGGGGGTTACTGTCCAGTGCTGTTCTCCTCTGCAGGGGGACTGGCTGAGGTGTTTCTTGTGGAGGGGAAGGGTCATTTTCCTCATTGCTTCCTAATCTGTTCTACAGGCTTTGAGAAGAGTGTTTCGAAGGTGGATATGGGTGATGGTGGGTACACAGTCCTCGTTCCGAGAAGGTCGCTTACCTTGCTGGTGTGATGCCCAAAGCCACGGTGAGAGCCGCAGGCACATCAGTGCAGCCGCAGGGAGGAACCCAGCTCTTGATGGTGAAACCAGGACCTGCTCTGCTTTGCTGTTGCTCTGGAGGAGGAGCAACAACAACGTTCTCCAGCTCCTCCTTGGCTGGGGTGGGGGCAAGAACCTCCCAAAACCCAGGTAGGTGCCGCTTGCTGCTCTTACCCGGGGGTGACATTGGGACTAAGCTACTGCTCACGCTTTGCTTAGCCCGGCGTCCTTTCAGAAGATGACCTAAACGGTGTAGGTGGTGCTACTGAAACCCAGGTCCTTCAGGCTTCCAGGCACCTTCCTTCAAATCCACGCGGAGACCCGTTTTCTTCAATTTCTGGCGTATATTGATATTTATCTCATGGGAAGCTTGCCCAGAGAACGACCACATGAGTGAGAGCTGCCGTGGTGCAGCTGCACTCATCTGGTGAACGCTTAGTCTGAGTTGGTCCTGGATCCTGAGCCAGCACCTCCCTGTGCCCCAGGCGGTTGTCACCTCCTCCGGCAGCGCAAAGCTGGCCCCTGCCCAGGCGCGTTCCCCTTGTCCGATCAGGGATGTTTGGCAGACAACGAGTCTTGACTGGTGAAGGTGTTGGGTAGGATTTAACGGCACGAAGGCGGCTGAAACCCGGTGGAAAGCTGGAGCCGTGGCGAGGGGCAGATGTCAGCACTTTACCTGGAGCATTGAAGAAAGCGCGGCGTGTTTTCCTCGCGGTGAGGCGACGTTGCTCAGCTGCGGAGCATCGGCGCGACCCGAGGCTGCGCGTCCGTCCTTACCGAGGAGAGGGCTGAAACGAAGGGGTCGCCTGGCAGCGACCTCTTGCTATTGTGAGAGGCAGTAAACAAGATGAAGGTAGAACAGGGGAGACGGGTAAACAAACA
>WEIS01065791.1:0-22677 GCA_013389965.1 Todus mexicanus
TCTGTGATTCTGTGATCTACAGAACTACTATTGAATTAAATCCTCCTGATGGCAATTAGGTCACTGTCACCACTGATGTTGTGGAGCAGNCAATTAGGTCACTGTCACCACTGATGTTGTGGAGCAGGCACTGGGCAAGTCTCAGACTGGACTCAGCAGCAGATGGGATCTGGATTTGGGAGCTGGACTGGGATTCAAGGGAGAACAGTCTTCCTTGGTCACTGGACCTTGAAGAAGAAACTTGACCATTGTGATCCCTCACCTTTGTAATGAATATGACATATATGGAATGGAATCCATTGTTGGTCAATTTAGGATCACTTGTCTTGTCCGCTCCTCCCCACAGGTCAGGCCTTTTACTTTCTGCACCCACAATATGGTGCACAAGATTTAGCAGTGACCTTGGTGTCCACAGGAGTAAGTATAAGCAAGAGCCTTTCTGCATATTAATCCTTAGTAGTAACTCTAAATATTGAGTGTTATCACTTCTAGAAGCAAATACTGTCTGCAAAAATCTGTTGTTAACTTCAGAAAGTGCAGTTAGTTAAAACAGACTGAGCTGAAAAATAAAATCACTGAAACGATTTAATTCTGTTCTTGCTCAAACCAGAACAACAATAAACACTGTTTTCAAGCAAACCATGGTAGAGGAGATGTTGAGTAGACACTGAAAAATCAGTGAGCACAAAATGACTGAATATAATATGTGCTTTTAACAATTTTTCCATTCAAAGTATTTCTGTGTGAATATATGTGTTTAGTTTCTAGTGAGAAGCTAAATATACAAATATTTTAGTGGGATAAGGAGTTGCATTGTGGAATAGCAATTGAAAATCCCATTCTTAAATCAGATTCCCCACACAATGGTGCAGCTGCCTGTCACCTCTAGTTTATCTGTAGGTATACTGTTAATACTGTTTAATCCCCTTTAGTTTGGTTATTTATTCAATATGAAGCTTCCGTTTAATGAACAAGCATCTCTTCTCAAATATCCACATTGTCTGAATCAACAACCATTTGGGATTTTGCCTGTGTGTCTTAAAACCAGGATGCAGGAAGACTGAGAAGGGAACTTTGGAGCTTATGTAGCTTTTCAATTTGCCCCGATAGAGGAGGGCCTCATTCTTTGAGTATCTCATCCACAAGGCCCATCTTATGATCATGTGTCAGCCCATCTGTGTCTGCATCACGGTAATAGCTAGACTGGATGCAGGTGTTGACAGATGGAAGGGTGAGAAGCAGAGCTGCAGTCGGTGGGAGTGCAACTGTGCTGGGCTTAAACCCTTTCACTGGGGAGGTCTGGCTTGGTAACTGGGCTGGGTGGTTAAAAACAGGGACTGTATGGCCATATTATCGCAGAAGCTGAAAAGTCACAAATTTAATAAATAAAATCTAGCAGAAACACTGGCTTCATTCTCCTCTTTCCTCAGGTCATGTAGAAAGTGACTATTTTTGGACCAATTATTACTTCTGGAATGTTTAAGAATTTCCACTCCCTCCGCTCTCTGCCTCATATGTTTGATTTTTGGTACACCCCTGACTTTACACAAGAAAGAGAGAGGAAACTTATCCCGAACGTTTTAGCAGAGGGGAAAGCTGGGAAAAGAGAATGACAGCTGTGATGCGAAGAGCTCTGGCCTGTTTCCTCCATCCCCATGGAGGTTTCCCTGGGCCATGAGTACATCAACCCCCCAGTGAACAATGTCCAGGTGGCACTCCGAGCCTGGCTCAGACTGACCAAAGGGATGGGAGCAGCTGTGTGGTTTCTGTTCTTCAGCCTCTGCAAAGTCCTCATGGTGTAGATGGCCACCTCCAGCTACCAAACCCCAAAGCCTGGTGCTTAGTGCACTCGACTAGGATAAAGGCAAGAACAAAATTTGTGTTTGTACATCAAAACTAAGTAGGCTGTTTTCCCAGAGTGAATTTTTAGTTTTCTGATAACTCTAGCTTGCAGGAAAACGATAAGATATCAGGCGAACATAAGGTGATTAAAGATAACTGAAAATGAGAGCAGACTCTCAGTCTTGTTCTGAGAGATGGTCATTTTAGGTTGAATTATTGCACCCTGGTCAAAGGAAGGCATGTTAAAATTCGGTACAAGCTCTTCCAAACCACTGGGCAAGAATCACACCTATCACCATTTGAACAATCCCATATAATCAGATATGGTTCCTCCTATTACTCACTTGTTTTGCATTGTATCCACAGACTTTGATGCTGAAAAGGATTTTCAACAAAAACAGTTATCCTATACATTTTTTTACAGGCGCAAATGTGTTTCTCTGCTAAATTTGTGATTCTTTCTCCTACTCATCCTGTTCTTCAAAATAAGTATTACCTGTATGAGGTAATGCTCACAGAGGACCAAATTCTTCTGTAAGTTCCAGCATTAAATGGTACAAAAAGGTTTTTAAATGCTATCATTAACTTAATTGTTCTAAAATCTACTTTGCCCTGGTTCTTGTGACTGCAAAAGGCAGAGGAAAATAGTAACGCCTGCTTCCAGTACCTATACTAAATATGAGTATCTTCTTTACCCCTTCGCTCTGGAGTGGAGGGTTGGAATTGACTGTGGTCACCGGCTTTTTCATGGCCACCCTGCAAACTGTCCTGAATGTCAATGAAACTGATGAGGAGTAGGTGGAATACGTTTCCTTGGTTTTAAAATAACATTCACAAAATTGGGAAAAACTGTATTTTAATATGTGGTAGGAATTCTGAGCTGAAGAAACTACATAGTAGGATTATATATGTATTACATGGATTTTAAATATGCACGCCTGTTGAATATAAAGGTCGAAGGCATAAATCGGGACCTTTTAACAATGTTGCTCTGACAGACAGAGAAAATACTCAGTACCCTGTGAATACCTGCCTTAGAAGCAAAATCTTCATTATAACACAGAACAATTATACACAGTTAGTAGGGTTGGTGAATGGTGTAGAGGTGGCTGATTAAACACTTATTTGAGTGTTCTTTTGAAATTACTGAAGTTTTAACTGTATTGTTAAAATTTGCAAGAAGGTCTTTTGAAATAAATACCTTTTATGCTAAAAGCAAACAAACCCTAAAAATGTAAACAAATTACTTCAGAAAGAGGAAGGGTAGTTTACTGAGAGCGTGCAAGTGATAATGTTAAGGTAGTAACTGCCTTATCATTCTTTGCTCGGAATAAAATCACTGTGCAATTCTTTGCTTGCTCCCTTGACCCGAAGAGTCCAGGACAAACAGAGCAAGGCTTGTGTTAGGTCAGGCAGGCAAAAGCTTTCATCTCCCAGACTTATTAGGACTAAACTACTGCTATTTAATTTTGAGTTAAACTCTTTCTATTATGCTTTTTTTATTATAAAGATCACAGCCAGATCATGCTGCAGAAATCAACTTTTGCTATGTCACAGACAACATATAGGTACCTAAATAGATACATATTTTAGCAGTTCTTAGCTTGTAGAGTGTGCTTTTTGGGAGAAGATTGACTATCTATTTTGAAGTATCACCACCTTTCAATCATTAAAAAGATATAGAATATGCAGTGAGACACAGTTTTCATTCAATTTATACCTTTTCCTTGCATTTTAGGCCTTAGATGTTAAAAAAATATGTAGGTTGGGTGGGGATTTTTTGTAATTATTATTAAAAAAAAGCTGTCCTTTTTCCCTAGCTGCTGTGCATCCCTACATACTGTTGACTTTACCTCGGATATGCCAGAGCTCCTTAAATGACATAGTGTTATTCCCTCTACCTGTCTTTAAGCCAGGTGAGTCCTCTAGTTGATCTTCGTAGCAGAGGAGGATGATGTAGTACATGGGTCTTTCTGGAGAGACAACTATGCCCTGACAGTATTTCATGTTAAAGAACACTATCCACAAGATCATACTAACAAAATATTTACTTTAAGCAAATACCTTTCTACACTTACCACCTACTCTGTATGCAGCAAACTCGTAACAGTGAATCTGGGGCATCATATCTGACCTGGAACAACATGTTGCAGCTTCACTGTCAATGACCACTAGCACTGTGGTGTTGAGATGAGCTCTCAGAGACAGAAAATTCTTACTATGAAACACAAAGAGATTGTATAAATACTCCTGGAGATTCAGGGAGTTACCGGCAAAGTAAATTACCTTTCATAAGACTGTTCTCTCTTTCCTTATTTGTGTCTCCCATGGGCTACATATACATCACCTTGTAAAGGCTTCCAGCTTCTTCCATCCTAATGATCAAGAAACCAGCTGGGAGCCAAATGTGGTTCTCTTGCTAATTAACCACCAGGCAACCTCATTACAGGTGGTTTACAAATCCCTTATGAAATAGTGGAAAAGCAAAAAAAAACCCCAAACAAAAAAAAGTTACTCTTTTAATTTTATAGTCCTGAGCAATTATTTTCTCATCACATTGTCGTTATTAAATTGCTATTTATCTTCTCTGTTTGGAGTGATTTTTAAGAAAGATAGTAATACTTTTTCATTGGAAATTTCTAATCCTTTGAAAGGAAAATTTAAGCTGCCAACTCCTTCCTCCATTCTAACCTAGGGACTAGAGAATAAAAGGTTCTTACAGCTTGATGCAATACTGTGAAGAGCCTTGCTTTATGAAGGAACCCCCCAAAAAAGGTGACAATCTCAAACGGCTTTAAGGTTTATTTATTATCAATACCATAGACGACACATGAAAAATACCTACTTCATGAAGACAAATAGCATTTCTGTGAGTCTTCTGTTGGTTTCACCAAAGATTTCTGCTCTCAAGACTAAAAGAGGATGTTGTGTAGTGTATTTTTGTTTTTCACTGGTTTTCACTTAAGACTGTATGCCTGGCTTGTCATCTGGGGATGTCCTAAGATATTTAAGGAGATAGAGTTCGAAAAATTCTTCCTAACTTGTGCAAAACATTGCAAGGCACTTCTGGGGAATACAACAAACTGCTATAAATATCTGTGTCTTTTGGACATCAAGTTACAAGTCTGCAATATGCTGTGAAAACCATAAAAACTGCTCAACTGTTGGCAATTATTTGTGGCATCACGTAACAAATCTGGCAGAAGCTATTCTCTGATTGTGCCTCTCTGGGGAGACTGTAATTGAAATACTGAACCTGGACACATTTTTAGACTTAACAGGTTGGATTCACTGCTGATGGAAGGTGACACAAATCCATTACAGGGCTGTATGAGTCCACCTCATCCATCAACAGCAGAAGATTTGGTCCTTCAAGGCTGGCAAGATTTAGCAAAGCAGGTCAGGAAGTTGAAAAGGCACCACAGGAACCAAACAGCAGGAAAACAATTTAATGATAAATATACCTAGCTTAACATTCCTCCAGAGGTTAGCACTTTTTAGCTGGGGTGGGGAAGAACCGAGCTGTGGAGAGGAGAGCCCTGTATACGAAATGTGTGGGCATTTTGAAACGGCATGCTGGGAAGAAAAAGTGGCTTAATGGCTGATGCACTGAACCAAGCCTGGGAGTCCCAAGTTCAGTAGCCTACTCATGCCATCACCCGAAATATGTATGCAATTAAACTAATACACCCCCTGAAGGGAACTGGACACCACAGAGATAAGAGGATTGCTGGAAACATATAGGGAGTGTGTTGGTACAGAAGAAGAGAGGGAGCTTTTAAAGGGAATTGGGACAATTAGGAAAACTGAAATTATGGAAGGCTGAAAAAGTATATTAGCCAAGACTTTGTGATTATGAAATCTGTCCAATTGCTTGTCCTGGGGCTTTGTTGTCTGGGAAAGGTCATCTTTGACAAAAGCTGTCTACTTTATAAAACATTCCTGTATTGGTGGGGCATAGTCTGCTAACCAAATAATCACCTTTCCTTATAGATAGAAAGATAAAACATGTCTTTTTCAAGTGTCTTCTTTTTTTTTTTGTAAGTATATTTTTGCACGCAACATGTTCCTAACCAAAATTGTATAAAAGGACTAGTACCTATTTGCCAAAACTGTTAGTCAGAAATGGTTATTTTGTACCTGCTTTTTTGTTTTTAATATGAATACAAAGAGTGTCTTTATGTATTCATTTTTGAAAACTGTAACACATTGGAACAGATTAGAAATTTTGGAAATTGCAAGTTAGATCAAAGATTTTATATTGGAAAAATATAGATATTAAATTCACTAGTTAACCTCAACCCCAGCATGGACAGTAAAATAGATCCTTTTGTACAGTGCCCTCTCCAAAGTTTAATTTTCACTGAAAACTCTCAGTTATCAAATTCTACACTATCAGAAAAGCAAGGCAGTTCCCTTTCAATCAGTGCTTGCTGGACTGGGGGTTATCTGTTTGGTTTTAGTTCCTGGATGTTTTACTACTATAATCGTCTTTCTCTGATTTACCTCCCTTTATCTCTGTTCTGTGGCCCTGGCTATAATTTTCCTATCCCTCCACTACCTCATCACATGTAACACAAGATCCTTGCTATTTTTGCTTTCACTACTGAAGGTTTCATTTTTATTTTGTCTCCTAAAAAGAAAACACACTAATTTTACTCTGGCTGGCATAAAGAAATAGGGTTTTTTTGTCCACCCTTGACAACTAGGAGAATCAGAGTGCTGCTCCTGTCCGCACAGCAGGGTTAACAGCAGAAGAGGAATTTTAAAGGGCTGGATTCTGGACTTGGTCTCAGGGAATAGCAATTGCCACCTTCCCCAGGCATGGATCCGCTCCTCTGTGCCCACCCAGTAGTTTTTAAGCAAAGTGTGGTTGAGATACCCAGGCAGGAAAAATGGACTTGCGAAGCCCACAGCAAGATACAAGGCCATGCAAGACAAGCTACTCATGTCTTTTGTTGGTCCCATACCAGCTGGTATTTAGTACACTTAATGTGCAGAGGATGGAGGACTCTTTGAGCAGTCAAGTACATATTTTATCTCCTTTCATGTTTCCCTCTTCGGTTTTGCCTTAAATCTTTTTTAAAAAAATAAAAATAGAGAATCAGACTGCAAAAATAACTGCTTATTGAACAGCACTCTCTGCTGCCTCCTGAGAGATTTGCATGTGGTATTTGCTCTAAGCTTTTCAAGGCTAAACTGAACAATTCATAGGATTGGCAAAATGCCCTCTTCTAACAAGGAGCTGTAGAAGTTAGTGTTAAACAGTCTTTGATGTCGGTCATAAACCTTACCATTTGCCCTCCCAGGCAAAGGGGAGAGATCAACAGTAATGAAAGAAAGGAATGGAGGGGTTGGGGAGAGTGGGGGGGTAGCGTGTGTGTGTATGATCAATGTATGTGCATGCATTAAAGCCTATCCCCAAACATCTGTCTTCTTCAAATATAAACCTTTTTACTAAGGTCTTGTCCAGGAACAAAATGTAGACATTTTACCTGTAAACTATTACATCTTCTGTAATGTATGCCAGTATAAGAATATTTGCAGTAGCTGGATTACTTCTAGTAGGAAAAGGAAATAAAAGGTACCAAAAAGGAGTCAAAAAGATGCATCTTTTGTGCAAGTTATACTTGTAAAACGCTGTTATTTTTTAAAGTGTTTAACCCACCTCAGAGCTAAAGCAAAACTGCTATGCAGATAAAATGTCATCACTAAAAACCATAGATTAAATTTCATATTTAAGCTTAATAATATAAATACCATAACTGAGAGTGCCAGAAGGCCCCAAAATGAAAGAAAAGAAAGAGAGAAAAAGGTAGAATAAATAACATAGAAATATGAGAGATTTAAAATTAAAGCCCTGCCATCTTGTGGTACCAAAGAAGAATAACTCCAACGCTGTAACAGCCACTGGCAGCCCTGGCACACAGGGTGAGTTTTCAGCTCTGGCTCTTGAGCAGGGCATTTTTGGGATACTGGGTGCCTGCATCACCTCGCCTGCCTGGAGTAGCCCAGAACAGAAGGACACTTTCCTGGGATGCTGCTCCAACTGTGGCAAGATCCCCCCCGTCAGCTCTGAGTGCTGTGTTTCTCATAGAATCATGAAATGTCTTGGATTGGAAGGGAGTTTTAAAGGTCATCTAGTCCAAACCTACCTGCACTGAGTAAAGACATCTTCAACTAGATCAGTTTGCTCAGAGCCCCGTCCAATCCGACCTTGAATGTTTCCAGACATGGGGCTTCTAGCATCTCTCTGAACAACCTGTGCCCGTGTTTCACCACCCTCGCTGTAAAAAATGTATTCGTGATATCTACTGTAAATCTACTCTCTTTTATTTTAAAACCATTACCCCTTGTCCTGTCACAACAGGCCTTGCAAAAAAAGACTGTCCCAATCTTTCTTATAGGCCCCCTATAAGTATTGAAAGGCTGCAATAAAACCTCATCAGAACCTTCTCTTCCCCAGGTTGAACAACCCCAACTCTCAGATTTTCTTCATAGGAGAGGTATTCCAGCTCTCTGATCATTTTTATGTCACCTCTGCACCTGCTCCAACAGGTCCATGTTTTTCTTGTGATAAGAACTCCAGAACTGGACACAGCATTCCAGATGAGGCTTCACTAGAGTAGAGGGACAGAATCATCTCTCCCTTAAATGTACCAACAACCGCTGGTATATAAAGAAATGACAGGCTGTGGGAGAGGCAGGGATTTAAGTGCTGTAGGATTTAAGTGCTCACCAAATGGGGACAATTGAAAGACTTTTATCAGTTTTATCTACTAATTTTATTTTTCCATTTCATCTTCACCTTGCTCAGAGAGGTTGTAGAAGTCCCATGACTGGAAACATTCAAGGTCAGGTAGATGGGCCTCTGATCAACCTGATCTAGTTGAAGATGTCCCTGCTCACTGCAGGGGGGTTGGACTAGATGACCTTTAAAGCTCCCTTCCAACCCAAAGCATTCTATGATTCTATGATTATGTAGATTCCCCACTGGCAGCACACCTCCCCCTGTGCACAGAGATGAGCTACATAATAATGTACTTTTTCCTAGGTTGACTAAGCAGCTGCTGTATTGCTTAAAACCTGCCAGCCAGTTCTTAATACTGTTCACTATTTTCCACCATTTCTTTTCTACAGATGATGAGGCAGGGATCTTGTATAAAACACAATGAAAAGGCACACATGGGGGAAAACCAATCTGTCACTGCCTGACTTTGCAATTGGAGATGTTCTTCAAAACCATTTTTTTTTTCTTCTGAAATTTAATCTTTAAAAATATCAAGAAAAGAAAATCAGAAAGATGCCACTAGGTGCTACCCATGGAAATACCAACTACTCTTCGCAGATGTTGAAAATTCACCAGCCAAATACCTATAATTCAGTTCCTCCTGGAAAAGGAGATAGAAGCATCTTCAAATTTTGGCCGTGACAGTTTTTCACCAGCCAAAGAATGGTCTGGGCAGACAGCCTGAAGCTCCTGGTTTCAGGCAGACCACTGCCCAGGATTTGCACAGGAGTGGCAGACAGGGTTGAGGGGGAAAAAGATGCATGACCCAACAACAGATTTGACAGACATCTGCTGGCAGCAGCCCAGTGACAAGCGACTGTTGGATTTCTTGGTTTACTACCTGTACATCAGAGTGTGTTCTAAATGCACTCGTACTCTCTGAGCTCTCCTCTCAGTCTTTGTGCCAAGCCCAATTCCTACTCCAGGTTTCAAATGAGAGAGGTGTTTCGATGCCTCCATGGAATAGTGAGCAGAACATTTTTACTGTGTGAAAAACAATGTATTTTTAACTAACCTCTTGCTTGGAAACCAGTGAATCATTTTGGCTGTTTTTTTCCACAAATAAAGCAGCCTAAAGCAGACACTAGACTTGGAAAATGTTGTCCAAATAAGAGTTCAGAAACATTAGACACGATTGAGAATAGGACCTCCAAATGGGAAATGATGGGGAAACCTCAGTAGTAAATGATTCTGTTAAGGAGTTTTATAGTAACCCTATTGGAAAGCTGAATAGTTCAAAAAAGATATTTTTTATTCTTTTTCACCTTTTTTCTTCAAAGCTGATTTTTATCATCCTTCCAACTTATCTCCTATGAAGACATATGGCAGTACCTGAGACAGATTAGTGTGCTTTTACATCTCCTTTCAGAAGCTAATATAAAATAGTACTACTTACTAAGATCATCCTTTTCTTCAGCATTTTTATCACATGTGGAAGAATTAACAAGGGTTTCCTGAATTGTTATTATTAGAAGTGAGAATTAATAAAAACTTCAATTTCAATATTGCTCTCGGGTTTCTTACAGGCTCAGCCACACGTGTTGATTCTTAATTCAGTTGTGACTTTTATGGTCAACAAGTCCCGTGCTCTTTTTATGTTATGGAAAAGCAGACTCTGAAATATAAACCACCTGGAAGATGAAATCTTACTAGTAGTTACAGTTTGCCTCCTTTTCTCAAATAATTTCATTGTAGAACAGGGCAAATATCAACAATAGACTAGCAACTTCTTTTTTTAAGGTAGTCGGTGAGGGAAAAGTTACGTGGAAAATATTGCATATTGTTTCTACTGTATCATCCCTTCCTTGGAAAGGTTCATGCTTGTCCAAATAACACCAAAGTAGTGGAAAATGATGAGGTTTTGAGGTGTTCACAATACACCTAATTCAATATCCCCTCTGCCTGTCCAGGAGACAGAGTATCCCAGCTCCCCTGGCAGTTCGAGGCGAGGGCAGCTGGCTGCTGGCCTCCTTTCACAAACCAGAGGATGGATCACGAAAACAAAGCCAGCCTGTTATTGCCTCCAGAGCTGAGACAGCAGGTCTGAAGGTAAGAGGGACTATTTTATCCAGTTCTGTAACTTTATTCAGCTCATTTGGACTGGGATTTGGATTCCTCTCTATTCATCTTCCTTTTCTGTTCTCAGCCCCATGCCTTCGTGGGTAGGTGACTGGACACACAGGCTCCCTCATCTCCCGGTGCCTGTCACCATGCTGCTGGCAGTCAGGGAAGAAGTGCGAGTGGGCATTGCATCAAGGATAAAATAGAACTCGTGACGTCAGAGGATCATAGGAACAAAATCCCTATTCAGGGTGAAATACAGGGGCAATGTGTAGCCTTGACTTCCACACAGAGCCCAGCTGAGAACTGTTTTAATCAAATACAATAAAACTAATAAAGATTTATGCTACAGCTGCCAGTAGTGAAAAGATTCCATTCGCTTTCCTCCCACAACAGATCTCTGGTAGTGATGTGAGCTCACCAATCAGCACCCATCAAACTAACTCTCCTTTTCCAGGGCTTGTTTAGCAGAGCTTCTATACTGCCACACTGAGAATTTCTGAAAGCATCCAGCCAGTTGTATTGTTTAAAAGAAAAATGTAAACCAGAAAATGCAATACAGACTAGTTCAGAGAAGCAACAGATGATTAAACAGCAGACAGACAGATGGACAGCCTATAATTGCTTCACTCACTGTTTTGACTCTCTGATTCTCAAATATTTTCTTTTGGTAAATGAGAGCTTATTTTATCTCTGCCCACCCCAGAGTTGCTGCAGATGAGAAGCATCATTACAGTGGTAAGGGGCTTCCAGGACATTCTCTTCCCTGAAACACCTCCCCCAGATATCCGTCTAAGTTGCTGGCCCTCATCCTTTCTGTAACTGCAGTCTTGACGCAAGACATCCTTTCATCTTTAAGCTGAAAGCAAAACTGACAAGTGTGGCAAAAGTGACATCCAAGGGAATTTGTTATGAACAAGTCTTAGGTGCTTACTAAACAGTTATACGTCAGCTTTCAGACCATGTAATTTTCAGGCAATTCATTACCCTCTCTTAAGACAATTATGCCCTTTTGGCTAGAATATTTTCCATTGTTTAAATTCACATACTTTCCTTTCTTTCAGTGAGCCAAGAAATGTCATTTTTCCATTGGACCCAGTGAATTAATTAAACTTGTGTCTGTTAATTCATGCTTTCTTCAGTCAACCTGTGAAAGGTTGTTTCCTGGGAGTTGTAGAGGCTCACAGGAGTCATTTTGAAGCCTTGTGTTTTCGTACTTCTCACTGACACCACATCCTCTTCCAGAGCTCTGTGGAGATAGTCACTCATCAAGTCAATAAGACAGTTGTGGCCCATGACTATAGAGTTTGTCAGGAAAAATAGCTGAGTAAGGTATGTTGGCTGCTGGTGATCAGCTGTGTTTATCTAGACTGAGTTAATAAATATGACCGAGTCAAGATGGTGAGTCTACTGTCTGTGGCAGGCAGCCAGGAGCTCCTGGGCAAAGAGAGAAGCTCAGTGACACAGGAAGGCTAAAGGCCAATGTTTACTGTTGGTACACAACTGCTGAAACAACTTACGCAGATCACAGTGGGCTGAACAGTCATCAAGGTTGATTTGATGACCAAGGAAAAGGCTGGCATCCTGGTATGATATCTGGAAAAACAGGAATTTTCTTCTTCCTGTTTTCTTCAAGCTGCAGTTTGGAATAAAACTGTTGTCTGATGGGGACAGTACTTTCTCTGTACAAGGGCTGACGTGATAGTATATATTAATCAATAGAAAATGCTATCTTTCCTCACTGTCTCTCTTTCTCCTTTTCTCTCTCTTTTTAACACTCACACTCCATTTTTCTCTGTGTACACACACAGACACAGACACACACGTCATTGAGGAACAAACAATATTCATTATCTGTAGGATGTTGTTTCTCTCCCCACATATTGCAATGCAGTACCCAATGACTGTCTTAGTGTAAACAGGACAGCAGCACACAGCTAGACTTACCAGCTAAGGCCCTAGCCTGGAAGACAGAGTTTTTCTGAGAGATGAAGGAAAAAGAGAACTGGATATCTGACAACCTTTGACCAGCAGTCAGTCTGAATCACTCATTGCTTGCTTGAAGTTTCCTGGGTTTTTCTTGTCCACCTGGATGCAGACTGAGTTAAGAAGTTCTGTTTGTCTCTGAGCTTACCCAGACAGTCAAATGGATTTAAACCAATTTTAAATTAGAGCTTTAGCCACCCTATTCTCTTTCTCTATATAAGCTTCTCTTTAAATCACAGGTGTTTCAGAACAATTTAATTTAAAGCACGTGAAAACGCACTTAATTTAACCTCACTGAAATTAGTTTGACCGCACCTGTAGTAAGACATAGAAGTTTTGTAAAGAATAATCTTTAAAAACCACAAGAAATATTTATAGTATCTTACATTATAACTCAGAAGTGTGTTTAAAAGGCAAATTTTGATCCTCTTCAAGACAGATATTCTGAGGCATCTATAATTAACAGCAACAAAGATCCCAACATTTAAAAATAGCAACAAAAATATCTCAAGGATTTGGCTTCCTGAAATTTCACATGACAATTTCAGGTGATCTTCCTACTGATTGTCTACTGATATGAGTGTCACTTACTCCATTTCCTTGAAGGGAATTTTGATACCCTGAACATCTGGCAGGAATGTATTACTTGTCCCAAACTGAGTGCTCAATAGCAGTGCCAAGGAGAGACTATAATAATTTCTGAAAAAACCCTCATATCTTCATGTATATTCAGAAAAAAACAATTCTGATTCAGTTTCGTGAGGACTACTGACACACATAACCTTTAAAAAGCAGCCTACAGGCTCTAAATATAATTTCTTACTCACATTTATTGCACCATTCATGACTTTGCAAATCTCTGCCATTCTCTCACTCCACCTATCTAGCCTGTCTACTCACTCACTACTCATCTGAAACTCCCTGCGTATCTCTGATCGCCTGTAACAGCTTGATGATGCTTAGCTCTTCAGAGGAGTCTCATGTAGTTTGAAGCATGTTGTCTCCTGCCTTTGTATAACATTTGCGGATGTGTTCACTAAATCTACTCTCTATCGTAGTTCCTTCCAGTTTATGGCAACCAGACATCTTGAGCTGTACCTCCCTGGCTTGGAAACTTTTGAAATACCAGATTGTAAAGATTCAGATAAAGCTATTTTAAAACCTTTTTTCCATTCTTGTTGTGAGACTTTTTTTAAATGATTCATCATATACTATAGACATAATAATAGTAATAATAATAATAATCCAGTAAGTCCACAGCTGAATACCCTTTAGCTAATATAATGTGGTCCTAACCTTGTAGTGAAGGGACTAGTAATATCTCTGAAACTTAGAACACAGACTGCAGAGTGAAACAGTTGAAGCAATCACCAGAAAATTATTTTGTATATGTTTATCTAGAATTTTAGATGCAACTGCACCCTTTCCGTAGTTAGACTTCTAATAATCAACAAGTTTGCATTTTAAGGACACAACATCCCCTTGTCTTCTGTCTTATTGCCCAGCTGACAGACCGTGCAAACTGCCTGAGCAGGCCTGTAGGAAGTACTGGTAATGACTCTACAGCTGTGGTCCTTTTGTGTACCATTCCTCAAACATTAAAAACATTCCAAAAACATTCCCTCTGCAGATTCCCCACATGCACTATAAGTGAGCACAAGCGGTATTTTAGTGCCTTACTCTACCTCTCCTGAAATTCACAACATGTAGGTGAGAAAAAGCGATTTGTTCCCAGCCAATTCTAAGTAATAGAAACGCTTAGTATCATGGATGGGGGACTGTTAGCTAGAGCAGCTCATAAATTTGCCCTAATTTGTTCTGCGGGTTCCACCACTACAGCCAAGAATGAAAATGGCTAACAAAAAGGATTGAGCCAGAGATAGCGATCTGGTGAGCTACAGCAGACCATGAAAAACTGCAAACTTACAGCTGGTTCAGAAGAGGTGAAGAGAACTTGATTTGTGGAAAACAAAATCATAAACAGCCCATCTATTATGTAGTATCATAACACAAAGAGCGATTTGTAGCTATTCCTGTGTAATAATTTACGAGCAAACATTGTCCATTTTTCTTCATAGTCCATTCATGCAATTCATGCCATGCATTTTTAAAGAATCCAATCCACACTTGGGTCAAAGTGTGTTAAGTAACCTTTTTCTCAGACTAAATGGTATTTTGTTTCAGCTTATAAAGTGAATGCTTCTTGGAGTCACAGATTTCGGTTACCTGATACTGCAAAGGGACAATTCAAAGTGTGCAGTGGGTGGAGAAACATTGTCTCTAACTAATGGAAAAAAGAGTAAATTAATAAGAGCTAATATGGTATTACATGTGATGCACTTTTGCTCATCTCAATTTTTTTTCAGAGATCACACTTGATGTTTTTCCCCAGTGTGGAAATATCTCTGGAAACACACAAGACTGTGGATCCCTCATGCTTGTCAACTGAGACCTCTAGGTGACATCTTAAATATCATGGTTTTCAGTGGAGAAATTAGTGTGGTCCCTGCCAAGATTTCTGTGCTTTCTTTCCTGAAAGACATGTGCATATAGCTCTTCCTCTGAGTTTACTACATATAGCTTACTACTGACCAAGCGTTACCTCCTTCAAGCAGCAGAAACTTGTCTAGTTCTCCTGCCATTCATGAGTACCCACTTGAGTCCTTTCTATCCTAGCTGTGGAAAAACACTCGCTCCTTGGCCAAGAACACCCAGCTCTCTTGGACCGTCCAGACAGAGCCGACTCCAGGGCTGGCTGTGAATGTGAGGAATGGACCATGAACAGTACAATACTGATGAGATTGGCCCACAGTCAAGGTACTCGGAGCTCTCTAGCAGGTTACTGGAGGATACACCTATACTTACATCTGGACTATCGTTGAAATACAAAGCCTTATTATTCCTTGCCTACCCTGGATCTAAGTACAAAGTGTGCCATAGGTGATTGATTTCTGAGAAACGTAACATTGGGTCTGTGATAATGAGCTAGAGGCAACATACAAAATGTTTATGTTCCACTGCAGGATCCAAATTTGTGAAATAAATATTTGCTCTCTTGTATGTCTGTGGGATTCTGCCATAGAGAACACGATGTGCTATAACGTGTTTCAGAGCCGCCCATGGCAGGACTTGGACAGACATCTACTGCTAATTTAGCGTGGCAATTTCTTTAGACTCTCTTCCCATTTTCTCTACTTCTTTGGAAAATCACTTCAGAATGTATTTTTGTTAATGTCTCACATATTATGTAAACTATAAATTCTATATTGAACAGAGTATAATGTATTTATTTTAAAGGTTGGAATCTTATTGTGCTGAAATCTACTCAGACACACCATCAGATAGGATATCAGCCCAGAGCAAATAAAATTCAAGCAATGTTTAGGAACTGAAGTGCTAGAGAAAAGAAAGATAGGAGTACAGAGAGGAAAGTACTGCATTGACTGACCATGCGCCCATTTAGCAAATTGTTGAGCCTGAAGAAGAGGAGGCTGAGAGGAAACCTTATCGCTACCTACAAATACCTGAAAGAAGGGTGTAGATAGGCTGGTGTTGGCCTTTTCTCCCTGGTAACTAATGACAGAACAAGAGGAAATGGTCACAAGTTTCACTAGGGGGTGTTCGGGTTGGGTATTGGATATCGAGCTGGTGCCAGTGTCTCACCATACTCACTCTAAAAAGTTTCCTTCTAATATTTAATCTGAATCTCCTCTCTTCTAGCTTAAAGCCATTTCCCCTCATTCTATCACTACAATCTCTCGTAGAAAGTAAGGACCAGATGAGTGATCTGAGCTGCTCGGGGTGGTGGCACTGAGGGGTTTGGAAGCAGAACACCTCAAATGCCCCAGGAGACCCTCACGCTACCATGATCTGCTCCCTGCACCACAGAGAGGAGGCACCATGAGGGTAGGGAAGGGCTATCTGAGGAACGTACTGTCACTTTTGTGAATCACCTCAGGACGTAGCAACCTTCAGGCACGGTTAGAGCCATAGGAAATCAATATTTAATACAATTCATTTAAAGTTCACTGACACTGAAGTGGTGGGGAAGGCATAGTTTAACATTTCCCATATACCCAAATCACTGCTCTCCAAGATCTTTAACTACACATCCTCTGCAAGTAGCAATTTATTATGTCAAGTATGTGAAGGAGAAAGAGGTGGGAGCTGGAGTTGTAAAGATTTTTCAATTTTATATTTAATTTATTTAAGTGATCCGGGCATTTTCCTGCGTGTAAAGCGTTGTATCACAAGGTGTTCAGGTGGATCTGTGCCACATTGTCTTTAAGCAGACCTTGAAACTCACTTTGATGAATCCTGCCTGTTCCTTTCTGCTGGGCATGAAAGGAGTTGAGAGTGACAAGCGAGGACATCTGCTCTGGAAATACTGAATGTGAAGTGAATGGAGCTCCACCANATGTTCTTATTGCCAAGAAAGAAGTGATTGAGGCATTTGTCCTCCAGGCAGCAACATGAGTTTGACATGATAACCTCCAGCTGTGGCAGGAACTCACTCCTGTGCCAAGTTGATGGGGTTGTGGTTGTCAGGAGGTGCATCACGATCATCTTTACGGCATAACTGGAAAATCCTGTGCCCTCCAGGATGCGGGTACAGGCGTGGAGGCGTTTCAGATGGAAGCTGCTGTGTGGGACCAGGCTGGTCATATGCCTGAAAAGCTTTGCTTCTGCCACAGCATAGCTTTCAACCCATATCTTGCCTGAAGAGAAGGTGACCTCTGCCATCTGGGTGGCCAGATAGATGTCTGAGTTGGCTTTCTGCACGCTGAAGATCATCTCCAGGACCAGGGTTCTTCCTGAAGGAGTTGTCAGCTGCGTCTTACAGGAGCAGCTGGAGGGCAGCATCTTCGTATTGTAGGGATGTATTTCAGGCACAACATCCCAGGAAGAAATCAGAAAGTTGCGGAACCAGCCCACAGTTCTGTGGACATCGAGGTAGGATTCAGTGCACATGATGTGTAGGAGGCTGGGACTTGGATTTCTCAGCTCTTCCTTTGAGTGGTGGAGGAAGCATAGCATGTTCTTCAGTGGGTGTTTCTTCCTACAGGTGCACTCAAGCTCGACTCAGATACGGAAGCTTCTTTCTTGATTCTCCCTCCTCTTGTGTGGTTCCAGATAGAATGTGTGCTCAGAGGGGGCTTCAGAGGCATGAAGAGCTGATAGACAGCCTCATTCTCATTGGGACACCAGCCTTCGAAGGCACTGCCCACCCTGACAGCTGACTGAAGCTCCAGGAAGTTACTACAGGACAAGAGTGCCTGGAAGATACCTACAAGTTCAACCATCAGTTCCTCCATCTCACGGCTCCTGTGGATCAGCCTCTGCACTAGCCACTGAATGCACCTTGGAAACACCTTCTCCAGAGCCCTTTCATTATGAACATCTTCACCTTCTCGTTCTTCATCGCACTGCTCTTCTTTCTCCTCCTCTTCCTCCTGCTCTGAGCTGTTGTCAGAGCTCTCACTGTGGCTTCTGCTTGCTGTTTACGGCTCATTTTCTTGAACCACCAGCAGAGCACCAAAGGCAAGAGTAGGGCTCTAACAACAGTGTGGAAGTGCCATAGCACAGAGCCCAGGGATCCCCAGGCAAAGCTGCTCCTCTGCCACGCTTTCTGCAGTTGCTGCATCTCCTCATCACTGAGAAACTCAACTTGCTGCTTCATGCGCACACTAGCAGCCTCGTCCTGGCCTGGAACATGTTACCCAGGGAGGTGGTGGAGGCCCCATCCCTGGAGACATTCAAGGTCAGGCTGGATGAGGTTCTGAGCAATCTGCTCTGGTTGGGGATGTCCCTGCTCATTGCAAGGGGGTTGGACTGGATGGTCTTTGGGGTCTCTTCCAACCCAGGCTATTCTAGGATTCTATGACTGCACATCAGCAGTGCCTCTTGTTTGGTCCCTGCACATCCCGAGTGTCCTGGGAGTATCTCTGTCCGTGTGAGATCACCACCATGGTCATGACAGCGGGAAGGGAAATCAGACCAAAGGGAATAATGATGCCAATTAAAAAATCAGTGGATCATCCGGTTTATAAAATTCCCAAGAATGAAATAAAAAAATACGTGAGAAGTGACACTATTTGCTGTTGACATTTGCAAACCAGGAAGTTTCTATTTTTTATTTCTGTTCAGAATAAACTCTGAATTGGGGGGAGGGGGGGAAGAAAAAAGAAGCATTGGAAAGCTGAAACCCCAAATAAAACGTTTCCTTTTGGGCCATGGGAAATTTTACAGAACACAAAAAGCTCCAAAACTATTTTCGTTTCCATTGTAAGTTGTGTCCCCTCGCCCACAACCAACAATTTCATATTTTATTTTCTTGTGGAAAAATAAACCCCACAACCTGAAACAAAGCAGGTGTTTGTCGAGCTGTTCATTACTGAATATGAGGAAATAATTGTTTTAGTGGGGCAAAGGAAGAGGAGCCATCTTCCAGGCTTTCATATTTTACAGTGGGATAGCACTTATGTTGAGTACCTCTTTCCAGGCATGGCTGGCTCGCTGACAACCCTCAGCAGAATCCTAACCTCCACAGTTTACAGGTGCTAAGGAATGGGGAATGAAGTTTTCAGCCATCTTCTGACAAACAGAAAGTTGCAGAGTTTGGTTTCCTCATGGATTTCAAATAGTCAAATGCCTTTTGCAAAATGACCTAATTCTTCAGTTGTATCGATGCTGCTTTGAGTGTGCTGCTTGCTACCTGCCGAGGGTTGGAAGAGGAGGAAAAGGTCATTTATATTCTCTTGTGTGCACCAAAATGCCTTGCTTTGCCTCTACTTACACGTTTGTTTTTTTTCTTTTATCTCTCTACCTCTACACCTTTAACTTTTGAAATTTGATGACATTCAGGTATCTCATAGATGGTCGCTCTTTGCTAGAGACAGCTGGAGTGACACTTGAGTCTCATTGACAGTGACTGCAACGAAGACTTGCAGTTCTCAGAGGTGCTTCTGAAAAATATTTTGTCAAATTAGATTTTATGAATAAATTATCCCTTATTTTATTCCATGTCTTATGTTATGCATACATACACATATGATAAAGACACCATTTTAATCCCTGAAATCAGTTGCAAATTGTATTTGAATACAGTATTCGAATCTATTTGCAAAACCCGCATACATTTAATATTTTAAAATTTTTTAACAAGTATTTCATCATTTGAAATAATCATGATTTTTTAATTTACTAGATTACTATGTTACTGACTAAATTTCAGCAAGACATGAGGAGACTAGGGTATCAGTAGTGAGAGAAAAATGTATACCTAGTAATAAAGATACCTTGGAGTCCAGTAGAGTGCCTTTTGCTACCTTTTGCAGGTCTCCCAGTGCCACATGCTGAATTGTCACAACCAGTAACTCTGCCACACTGAGCTGTTTCACAGCTATGCTGTCAAAACTCTTGTCTCCTTTAGCATCTCCAGTGAACTATGACGGCTTTACTATTTGTGAAAGTTCTGGAAACTGCCTGTGTTCCTCAGCATGAGTTTCTGACTAAGCCGGTACAAGTAATGAAAATAGCCATTTACATACTTTCCAAATGAAATTCAGATCAGAAAAACATGGAAATTCTTGCAACTGCTACCAGGAAATGGTGAAACCACAGCAAGACCTGACCTTGACTTGTGCGATCTGTGTTCTCAACTGAGCCGTACTAATATTTTCCACTTTTTCAGTAAAGGATACATGCTCTGAGTGAAAGTTTCTTCCTTGGTCCAGCCCCTCTTCACACTCTGAAAGGAAAAGTCCTGTAAAGGACCAGGGTTGCTGTGCAAGTACTTTGTCCCAGAGCAGAACTGCAGAGAGCTGGCTCTCCCCTGCTCTCTGGCCATCAGCGGGGTCCTGCTGCAGCTGTCTTCATCCAGATGTTGGAAGGAGAGAGATGTCCAGCCACTCATGTTAACATGGAAGAAACACAGTGAGGTCTTCTCAGGTTTGATATTTCATGATATTAATAGGAGTATAGACACTAGATTACATGATGTCTCAGCTCAGTACTCACCAGATCATGTGTAGGTACTGCCTTTAGCTGGGACCTCCACACGGGAAAGACATAGACAAACTGGAGTGAGCTCAGTGGGGGCCTCTGAAGTGATCAGGCCAGAGCACTCTACTTGTGTGGGGAGGCCAAATGATGGGGTTGGTTCAGCCCTGGGAAGAAATTGTGCAGCAGCCACTCAACACCCATAAGGAGGTGGTTAAGAAGATGCAGCCAGGGTCTTCACTGTGCTGCATGGTGGGAGGATGAGGTCAAACTGGGAGTAAGGAAAAACTTTTTGATGCTGAGGACAATTAAACTCTTTGGGCGTTTTCCACACTCAAGCGGACACAGCCCTAAGCAACTTCATCTAAATGTATAGTTGGCCCTGCTGTGAGCAGGAGGTTGGACTAGAGATCTCCTGATGTCCCACTCAGCCTGACGATCCTCTGGCTCAATCCTGTGATTCAGTTCCGTATAAATAAATACTTAATAAAAAAAAAATTTAAAAAAAAAAAAGAAAGAAAGATGATTGTTCTTTAGAAGTGACTCATATTCCAATGAGTATTTGACTTTTAAAATTGTCGGTCTCTCCCTCTACTTATCACACTGAAAAAACTCTGCAAATAGTGGGTACTGTAGTATCTTGGAGTGTCTTTTTCTTTCTGCCAAAGAAATTACTGAAGTTTACCATTGGAGGGAGATAGTGATGAATCTTTTACTCTCAGGCAAAGTATAATAGTACATGCAGACAGGAAAGGCACAAGAAATAGAAGCTTCTAGGGCAGGTGGCATACTTCGTATTTAAATGGATAGTAAGTTGCTGAATGCCACTGAACTTACTGTTACTCTAGGAATAGATACTGCTCTGAAGCTCGATGAACTAGCTGGTCCCTGTCCTGGAGAGGCTGTGACCTAAGGCTGCAGGATTGGAGTTAGACTCCCGGAAGACTGGTCCTCAGTATGGGATATTCAGCATTGTACTGCAGCTTTACTCTTTAGACGTCTTAACTCTACCGCCTGAAAGGTAAGAATCTTACCCTGCTTTCACAATGTGTGGAGAGGCCTGAATCCTCACCACCTGGATCCTCAAAAGCCAATGTGGTCATAAACAAATCAGAGGAAATATTATCTGAAATTCCACTTCTTCCCAGTCTCCAAACTGCAGACAATGTTGATTTTTAAATTAGAATTGGCTATCTTGAACTCTCTTCTATCTCCAATCACCTGTGCTGCACAGATTGCAAAGATTCACATGGATTACAGCCATGGTGACCTTTCTGCAGCAATATGGAGGATAGCAGAAACAGGACCAGCAAATAGAAAAATGTGACATTTAATTCCTTTTCTTTTCCTGTAAGACCTGTAAGCAGCATTTCTTACTTCCTGGATATCCATCAAACTACATGAATATTAGATACTCTGAGACAGCCCATGGCAAAAAGCAGTATTTTACAGGGCAGAACATGGAAGTGTTGTGAGCTAAGGAAGAGGGATTCCTCTCCCAGAAGTAAATCTTCCATGTGACACAGCCAAGCAGTCAAGAACTGTAGCAGGCAAGATGCTTCCACTGCCATGGGAGCCCCCCATCCAAGAGTCTGTAAAATCATTCATTTTCTCTGTCTGACCTAGCAAATGTGTTTATTCANAAACATCTAATTTCCAAATGTGATCACTCTTGGCCATTATTCAGATCATGAAAGAGGATCTCAGAGTACTCTGTTTCCTGGAATTTACAGTGTTCACCTCTAAATACTCGGGACATGCAAAGGCCTTTTAGAAGAGGATGGAATTGAGCCTGATCTTCTCACATTGCAGTTCAGAGCTTTTCTTGCAGCTCAATGGGAAGAGAAGGATAGAGCTAAATATGATCTGAGACACAAGAGTGGAAGCAGTTCTACTATCATGAAACTTCATTTGTAAAAGTGCTCCAAACCCACTTATCAGACCAGATAGGAGAATAGGACCAGTACTAGACTAAGACATGCTGTGTTAAGGTTGAG
>WEIS01065797.1:10539-22642 GCA_013389965.1 Todus mexicanus
AGTTTGATAATGAACATGATGTGGTGCAGTAGCTTGTAACAGTGAAATCTTTTTTTTTTTTTTTAAACGTGAAATTCTATTTGATGTCACTGAGAGAGGTACAGTTCTTCAAATAGACTCAAGAATGAATGTGAATATCTAAGATTAGTTTTGTGTATAGGGAAGATAGTTTTCGAGTAAATGTCTTTTCATTATCAAACTACCAGCGTACTTGGACAGTACCTTCTATATTACTTTGCAAAATTAAACACATGCCTGTCAAGCTGGTCATAGCTATTACAAACCAATAATAAACAGCATAAATGGTTAAGACAAGCCAAGCTGTAGGCAGTTTGGCATTCAGTTAAGGGGTTCTGTGCTCACGAAATACCCCTGGTTTAGCTTACTGGAAACCATTAATTTGTCATCAACTTTGAAACACTGTTCAGCCTTTAGTCAGTTAGATATTTAATTTTAACCCTTGTAGAATATTCTACGACTACCTCATTATTTTCTAGTCTCCCAGTGTGACTCATTGCAAGTACTTAGCTGGTGGTGATACCTTTTACATTTGTCAAGACACTCGCCCTCTTATTCATGGCCCTGCTGTTGTCTAGGCACAGATTCACCTTATCCTGGAAATCCTTTGCTATTTTAGAGGTATTCTAACATATATAGGTTTTGATTATTTTTTTCAACTCTTTCTTTCAGAAAAATAACAATATTCTCTAATCAGTTTAGTTCTCAAGGACGATAAAATGTTAAAATACATTTTCTTGAACTGCATGAGGACTAACTCAATGCCCTTTTTTCAGTATTAATCTAGAACTGTACAAGGGCATAAAATTGTAGTGGAGAGTTGGTGCATATCAAAAAAGATGGACAGTAGTGTCCTTGTGTTGTGATTAATGCCCTCTGACTTTTGCTTTCACACTTTGATGAAGCATTGCTAGATATCAACAGGTGATTCCACTGGTTTCAGTGGGAATTCATCTAAGTCTTCAGTTACCCACTGCTAACTTCCTCTGAATTTTGTAAATTAAAAAAAAAAAAAAAAAATAAAATCAGTTATAGTCCTGTTAGTCAGATTTGTATTTTCACAGAGTAAAAAACAAAATTCCAATCTGCTCCCAACGGACCAGGACTTGGCTCAGGCCATTATTAAGAATTCGGTACTAAGAACTTCAGTATAAACATGAATGCCACAGTAGAAGAGATAACAGTACATAATTTGCAAGTGTTTAACTAGCTGTCTGCACACAGTCAGAATTAAATCTTTGCCCCACTTCAACCAGGACTGATTATTTTCAAGTGTAGTTGTCATATTCTATGCCTCTGATATCTACCATATAATTGTGTGCAGTGTCACTTCTATAGATGCATAAATACTGAAGAGGTTAAAGTGTAATGCAAAAGAAGATACACTGAGACCTTGTTTCACAACTTAATCACCGAAGTGTAGGAAAAGTTTAGTTTAGAGATAGTATGATTTTTCTAAAGTATTAATGACCATTAGTTCTACACAAAAAATGGAGCAGCACCTCTACTGTCAAAAGCCTAATTTCTCAGAAATTTATTCTTTATTTATCTCCTCCTCCTGGTCCACCCTGCTTACCTGTAGGTTGCCATTAGAACTGAGGAAAATATTTACCCACACACATGCAAAGTGCAGCTGTGAAATTGAACAATATTGAAGGTAGTGCACTAAAGTGTTAAATTAATCTGAAATAAAAGAAAAAAAGGCTGTCTAAGATCTACCCTCTATTGTTCAGATATGGCCAGTTTCTTCTCAAGTAGGTTTTATTTTGGATAGTTGATGGATGTTTATCAATGCCTTCAAAACTTTTCTAAGTAAGTTTTATTGGTATCTAAAATAGAGATATTTGGTGTGTAATTATGCAATGTCTTCAGCAAATCATAATTTTAGTAGATGAGGTAATAATTATATTAAACTTGAATTTTTCACTTTATTCCCCATGCTTGTGTAATCCATATTAACACATACACCACCAACATAAACAGAAGTTTGTCATGGTCCAGATGATCTTTAAGGTCCTTTCAACCCAAGCCATTCTATGATTCTATGGTGACAAGTATGTGGAATAATTTAAGAGAAAAAAAGACATTGTGGAAAGACACATTCCTTACAAGCAAGGCTGGAACTAGGTCCTTACAGAATCCTCCCTAAATTCTCACAACTTGCATATAGTTGCTGCTGTTACACATCCATGTAGACTACACTGCTCAGACAATGGGGATTCAGAGGAAAGGTGGGTTGAATACCATCTGTTTGGGCCAATGTTCTGCTGGGGAGAATACTGAAAATTCTTCATCTTCCAGTGAACATCTGAGTTTAAAGTTAGAAAGAGGATAGAAAAGTTATTTGGTCTTCCTTATCTTGCTGTTCATTTTACATTTGGATGATGATAAGGATATGTGGGGTTTATAAAGACTTCTTGCCTATTTACAGATTTTAATCTCATTTAAATTGTCTGATATTTTCTTGAGAAATAGAGTTCAGTCAGCATGTGTAGTATTTTTCAGTACACAAAATCATTGTGATTAGTACTGTGCAAATTAATCCTCTGAAATAGTTTAGCCATGCCTTTTCCTCTCTGCAATTTTTTCTTTTATTTTCTCCCTTGTTCTTTTTTCCCCCTTGTTTTATTTTTTCTTTTATTATCATTTTTCATTATTTGCTGGACTTTAGTTCTACTTTGATTTCATGAACTCAGATAATTTTCTTGAGCTTGGCCTATTTCTTAGTATGTTGTATGTGATTTATTACAACTGAAAGTATTTAAAAGTAATTATAAACACAGTCACCAAAGTTAGTAAGTTGACTTTAAAATCCTGAATATTTTCCATCATTACTACATTTGTGTTCCTTTAAGTTACCTCAGCTTGTAACATTTATGCTTAGATCGTATTTTCCAGCTTTGCTATGCTAAAGTTAGTTTAAAATTCCTTATATTCAGACAAGTCTTTCTGGGATTTTAAAAACATACTTTCCAGTGAAATGAGAGCTATTAATATCATCGGAGGGGTTGATTTGTGGACAAATAACTTTTTCCCCTGTTCATTTGTTGAACAAAATGTATCCAACAAGCAGTCAAGCAGACTTTAATTCTTCTTCCAGCTTGTTCTCAGTTCTGTTACTCACTTTGTCTAGTGGGCAAGTGAGTTTCCTCATGGAAAATGCTTGGTGATGCTTTACGGAAAAACGGACCTGGAAGAGATCTCAAAGGTAATCTACTTCATCCCCTACTCTCAAACAAGGCCAACATTGCTAAGAAATATTTGCCTGACCTTTTCTTAAAAGTGTCCTCTATGTGATAAAACAGATGATGTGTTCCAGTAGTTAACTTGCCTTACAGTCAGATTCTTTCTTCCTTGATGTTCAGTTTATCTCTTTTGCTCCAATTTCTGCTTGCTTTTTAGCTTTCCATTCTTTCTTCAAAAATGGGAACTGCAATTCCTTTCCTCTCTCCTTCAGGTCAGCTTTTGTAGAACTTCGGTCATTATGCAGCAATAATCTTGAAGTCTTCTTGATTCTCACCTTTGAATGAACTGCTCAACATTGGACAAAATGTTTCAGCTGAAGTTTCTCCAACGATTTGTAAAAGGACATGATTACTTATGGGTCCTACTTCTGTTTACACATGCCTATTAATATTTACTAGTTATTGCACAAACAAATGTTTCTTTTATTTTGTTTGTAGTCTCTTATATCCCTAGATTATTTAATGTAAAAATGCCATCTTAAATCACTTCTTCATTTTAAATGTGCTGATTTTTTCTCACCTAACTTTAGATCTTTGCATTCTTTCATACAGAACTGCAACCTATGTAATCTCTTCAGAACAGTTCTCCGATCTGTTACTGTAATTCCAATTTATTACATAAATGTGACACCAAATGCTTTTAAATGAGTGTCACCTGCAACTTCAATAAGCAGACTTTTTATTCTGTTATCCTAGTAATTAGTGAAAACAGAGCAGTACCCAATACAATGATGACCCTAGAACCCTAAAAAATGAGCCAATATTAGGTATTCTCCAAGTACAATCTTCTAGCTGACTTTGCCTGTATCTGACTGTAGATTGAAGTTGGCAAATTTTTAGCCTAATTTTGACGACATTTTAAGAGTCTTCCTCTGGCTGAGATACATGAAAACTACATTTTCTCCTTTGTCCACATGATTCGTCAGTTGATATATGAAAGAATTTTAAACTGATGTAATGTTTTTTAACCTCTGTTGGCAATTAAACGCCACACAGCCAGTCACCCAGAGTTTTCCCCACCCCTTCAACGCCCCCTGTTGTAGGATGGGAAGGAACATTAGGAAGAAAAAGAGAAAGGTGAGACTCTGTGGGCTGAGATAAAAGCAGTATAAAACAACACAAAAAGAGGGGGGAAAAAAAGCAACAACAATGCTGATGACATAATATGTGAAGAAAGTAATAGGGGTCACAAGGCTTACATACACCCAAAACACAGACCTATCCCTGCACCAGTCACAGACTCAAGCTCCACGCTGGCATCAGTTCAAGACAGGCCCCTAACATATCCCAGCCCTCCCCATATATAGAGGCCATGACTCACCTGGAACCAAACATCCCATGGGCTGGTTGGGTTGTTTACAAGTGTGGCCATTCCCAACTGCAGCCGCTTCCCAGCTCATCAGGCCAGCAGCTGCTGGTGGTCATTAGCCCCAGCCTAGCTGAACACAGGACAACTGTTTATTCTTAAGAATCAATGTTGGTTATGTCACATCTCTTGCTGTTTTCTAGGGTAATTACTTACACATGATTATAGTATTTTAGCTGGTATTTTTCTGTACTGAAAATAAACTGAGTGATCTATAGTTGCATAACTCCTCCTCTTTTAAAGACATGTTACAATCCAGACTCCCGTTAAAATACTGTAGTGATTTATCTGTAGTACCTCAGTTAGGAATCTTGCCAAATTAGGCACCTCTTGTAATCACAGAAGAGAGACAGACAACTTTGATATAGCTGGTTTATTAAATAAGTATATACTTGTTGTCTGTACTAAATAAGTACAGACGATTAACTGATTTAGCTGTCCCTATTGAATGCTTAAAGTTAGGGACCAAAAAAAAGTTTACATTTATTCATGGAAACATCATCCATCCTCCATGAGTTCTCAATTCTTCATTAATATTTTAGGAGCTGTTAAGGTTACTTCTCTCATCAATTTAGAATAAATTTTACCAGACTTGGTTGATCTGAAGATACACATCTGCTCTAGCTTGATTTTTTTTACCCCTTATTTTTTATTATGTTTAAATCAGCTGAAACCATCTGACATTTTACTGAAGCATGATGTAAAAATGACACTAAATACTGTGTTCTTCACATTATCATCCATTGATAGCTTTCTTTACTGAGTAGCAAAGTCTCTTTCTTTTGTTATCTTTTCACCACAGTATGCTCATTCCTTCTCATTAAACTTTATAGCCTTTTCTAGTTCTATATTATTTTGTGCTTTGGTTTTCTCATTTTTTGTCCCTAGAGGCTTTCTCCTGCAGTTATCTGAAGTTATTTGACCTACTTTCATACATGTTTCCTTCAATATTTGTGATCACTGAAAAGCTGATGTTGTAGAAAAGTTAATAATTTAAAATATTTTTTACCCTTCCTCCACATCAGGATGGCAGGTGCTTGTACACTATTAGTATAATTTCCTTCAGGAATTGCCTGAATTACAATAATGCTGAAATGTCACCAACAAAATATGAACTTAAATTAAAGTCACACATGAGATTTTGCTTACAGTGATGTGAACCCAATAGCAGGATGGACAAATAACAGAAAAAAAGGATATAGTAAAATTCCAAAACATCAAGAATTCATTTCAGCAAGGTTGCTTCCAGGCATACTCAGGCTTCTCACCATGAGTGACTCCTATATATACTTAATAAATATTTCATTCCTACTATTCAGTCTGCTCATCTCTTGCTAATGAAACAGTTGTTTTTGAAAGCTTATCTATTTTTATCCACCTGATTTGCATGCACGAGCAGGTTGCTTGCTATAGAGAGATGAGAGATACATAAATATAGATGTACATTGATCTCATTTTGACTGCAGGTACTTTTGGTATTACTAGAGTAACTCAAAATCTAAAGACACATTAGAATAAAACCAGTACATCTGAAATCAGTTTCAATCATATACTGCTATGTTGCCAACGTGTTTGTTCATCATGCTGAATTTCCTCATAAAGAGAGCATTAGGAATACAATATGCAATCTAGTAAAGAACAGTGATTAATAGCATTTAGTATACTTCACTAAGATTTCCTTTGGCACAAGGTTTTGGTATTGTTTCAATATTTTGAAGTCTATTTCCTTTAAAGGAGTTCAGGTGTTTAAGCATACATATTTTTTTATTATTTTTTAAGCTGTTTCTCTATGTATGACTTCAGACATAAAATATTCCAATATCGAAGGTATTATCTAAACCTTTGTCCTTATATTACATGATCAAAGACACTATGCTACCAACGATGAAAGTAACTTGAGCTCTGCTTTTTTTCACTTAAGTAGAGAAAAAGTCTTTACAAATGTGTCTGGTTTCAAAGTCTGAGGAAGGTTGAGGTTAGTGTTTTTAAACTATCTTGGTTTGCAAGCAAAAAGAATTCTCCTCACTTGGCATGAAATTATCATCTGGACTTTGACACTTGATCTTCACATGGAAGCAAAGGGCTAAGTCTCCATTCAGAAAATACATTTCTAGAGTCCGTTTGACATATTTGCTAGTCTTTTAAAAAATATATAAATCTACCCATATGCCTAAAATTTAATCTCTATGGTGATAGACATTTACCAGACTTTTTGGAATTCTATAGCTCGTGTAAAGTAGAAAATTAAATCATAGTGGTCTCTCTTAACCTTAAAATTTATTAATGTTGTTTAAAAATTAGAAATAATAATGATAAAGATTATGGTCAGACCTTTTCCATGGATTGGAACTGCAATAAAGCACTGTGAAAAAACCCTCAACAAATGCAAATGCAAATTTACTATGCAGAGTGGCATAAACAACCCCAGGTGTAATCCGCTGAGCGAATGCAAGTGGGCAAAAGCTGAGATTTGCACACCACTGTTACCTTTCAAAGGTAAACTAGGAAATGGTTTATTTTTGTTTACATGGAAAAAATAAAAGGAATTAACCAAATGAAAATAACCACAATAAATCACACCAGGGCCTAAAGCACAAAAGGGACAGATACCTCATGGACACTTTAGGAACCTGTGCTTAGCGCTTAAGTCACACACCCAAAAGACAGTGAGACCTGAGTTGTATTTACACTCAGTTTTATTTCAGACAATCAGCAGACAAAAATGGGGGAGAGGTGGGGAGAGTGGGGGGATAAAAACAAAACAAAACCAAAAAAAACCAAACACAAAACCCAAAGTACTCCAAGTGCCTGCCTAACAGCTAAACTATTTCACTCTTTTTCTTAGTTCACTCTTTTTCTCTGACAAAAATCTCTTGCATTTGTGCACTTGCTAGCCCTATCAGGACATGTGGAGGGCACCTTCTCTTTGGATTGTTCTACACTATGATAGCTAGGAAAATAAGGATTTAAACAGGCTCGGATGGATGAAGGGTCATTCCAGCTGCCTACTCAGAATGGACTATTTCCCCAAGGAAAACATGCCTCGTCCAGCCAGCTTTAGGCCGCACAACACTTCCTATTATCAGAAACATGGCTCTGGTGAAGGTCTGTTCTCCAGGGAAGAAATTGAATATCTAAACACTAGCTTGCAGGAACATTAGGGGGAACAGGAGTTCAGAGAGACTCATACACCAATTGTCCCTTCCCCAAAACAGCATTCAGAGCGGTTTTGGGGGTTTGCGTGACACTTTCCAGAAGCGCCTGACTCTCTGGGCACAGTATGTGGGGTATCCTTCACCTAAATTTAGCTGTGTGTTGTGGAGAGATCTCACCTAATCTGACCTAATCTGGTTTTCTAGCTCTCTCTATAGCTAACTGAGTGAGAGAGGCTGCCAGGAGGTGGGTGGCTCATCCTTCCTCAGGTAGGGACATCTGGGGCTGGTGGATGAATCTCCTCTGGGCTGGTTATTCCTGGATGTGGTAGCTTGAGGGTTAACAGGGGAAGGGGTAGCAGCACTAAGGACCTTGGGAGGGGTCAGGTGATCCAGGTATTCCCTTCCCTTTCCTGCCTTACCCTATATAAGGGGGCACAGGAAGCAGGTCATCCCTTTTCCCTTCCTGCTCAAGCTTGGGCTGGTTGCTAGTTGTTCCAGGGGTGGCCGAGCTTGCTTCCATGTGGTGTGGGGAAATCCGTCGCCAGCCGAGATCGGGTTTTGTATACATCTATATATCTGTATATACCTTCCCTATACTTTTCTATATATATCCCTTTTTTCTCTTAATATCTTTTGTTATTTGTTAAAATTACAAATCTTAACTTCCAGTTCCGAGCAAGCCCCTCTTTATTTACCTCTTGCTCCCTCTGCCTACCTTTTCCCTGAGAGGGGAGAGGGAGGGGGAGAAAGGGGAAAAATAAATCTGTCCCGTGGGGTTTTGCCCTGGAACCCTAAACGTAGACACCAGATGAAGAGGAATCCTTAATCGTCTCTTCAATTAAATCTATAACTTTTACATGACTTAGATTACGTGAAATATATTCCAGCCCAAAGTTACATATTCTATCAGGAGCTATTCATCTAATGTAATATCTGAGTTAGACATTCCAAGCTAGGAAATCTGAATCTCACTTTATTTGTTCTTAACCCAGCAACACCAGTTAAAACATCTTATAGTAGCACCTTACTGACATTTGCCTGAATTATCATATATTAGTTATAGATTGGATGAAAAAAGTTAGAAATTGATACTCTTACAGGTTTATATTCCTTATCAGCTTTGTTTTTACTGGCAGAATCGTTTAGCCCACTTGAATGTCAGAGTTCTCAGTGTGAATCTGTATGCTTTAATAGGTGTAGATTTACTCCAGCATCGTTTGACAGTATCATTAAATGACCCGCATTTCCTTGAGGATGCATTTTATGTATGCCAAGTTCCCACCTTTTACATGCTCTCAGTAAACTTAGCTGACTTAACTCTGGTCAGATTTGCTTTTCACCTTCAACATATTCCCTTTATTAAACTACATACATTGCAGAGTTTATTTAAATGAAAACAAACAAACAAGCTTTGCTTCTCAAGATGTGCTTTGTATCCATGGGACATGCAAAGAAACCCACAAAGGAAAAAATGCGATGTTTTTACCTTCTTATGAACCGTTCAGAAGCAGAAACATAATGGCTTATTTATAAAGCCACAGGAAAATTTTTTGTGGAACCTCAGCGTTTGAATGTGTTGAACTGCAGCTAAGTGCAAAAATAATTATGTTAGGGACCTCAGGTTAGCTAAACGGTGGTTTTTTCATGTTTATTTGTGTGTATGAGTGAGAAGGAATGAGCTACTATGTATGGGATTTCTTGGTTATTTGTAATAGTAAACAAAGTATGCAGAAGTCAAAAGTATAATTTGACTTCATGCCCATGGGATCAGGGCCACAAAATCAAGAAAACAGTGTAGTCCAGATCCAATAATTTATTTCGGAGAAAACAGCTGGCTTTGATGTCTAAATAGTTTGAATACTCAAACTCCTGAAAGAGTTTGGGATGTTAAAATTTAAGTTTTATACCTACATAGTTTTAATGATCTCTGACTTCTCTGACACTGTCATCAATTATCACTGACATTGTTCACATATACTTTTAGAACAAGAAACAAACAATTTTGATTTGTCCACATTCACAAAGGAGATGAGAGTACCACCCTCCATCCTCAGAAAATTAGAAACTTAAACAGAAAGATGGATACTACTGCTACAGCTGATAAACTTGGCCTAGTTAGAAACTGGAATAATGCGGAGGGTGTTCAAGCTGGACATTAGAAAGAATTTTTTTCTCTGAAAGACTTGTCCAGCATTGGAACAGGCTGCCCAGGGAGATAGTTGATTCGCCATCCCTTGAACTGGTTAAAGGGTGTACAGATGAGGTGCTTAAGGATATGTTTTAGGGGTGATAAAGATTAAAGATTGGACTGGATGATCTTTTAGGTCTTTTCCAACCTAGGTGATACTTTGATACTGTGAAATACTTTGCTACTGGCATTTCTAGATTTCAAGCTTCTTTCCAAATAGATTAAAGGCATGATACACTTCTACCTAGATACTTCTTATGAAATGCGTGTTGAAGAGCTTGGCTGTAATCTGAGTGGTTGAATCAATACAGGTCAGTGGTTCCTGTATGGAAAGCAATGCCTGGTTCCAGGAACAGGATTTCCAGAAATATTTGTATCCTTCTTGAATCTGCAATAAATAACTTGTGGTTATTAGAAGAATCAGCCCTTCCCTGCCCATTGTGTCATTCTGCTGTGCAGTGTGGCATTATCTGTTGAAAACAGTTCCAAATGCAAAACCTTGACAAACAAAAAAGCAATGCAGTAATGCAAAAGACCATTTCTTTTATTATTGCCTAAGGACAGCATCTTTTTTTCCTACATTTTTACTATAGATCACCATCTAGCATGGGCAGTAGTGTTAGAACCACATTTCACATGCACATTGGTTCAATGGGACTGTTGATTTTCAAGTAAATAATACAATGAGAACTATTTAGGTTAGCAATTGGACACCTGCAAAGAAGATATTTAGAAAGCAAAATAAATTCTGAGGCATTATAGGAATGCTTTGAAAACAGCATGAAAGACACTAACACTGAATCTTAATTTTTAACTGCTAGTATCTAAAGAGATAATGACTAGCTTGCTTTACTGAGAAGGAGAAATCTTAGATTTTCATGTAATTAAGCTATGGAACATTTATAGACTTAGCCCATGTCAGCTGAGGCTTCTTGGAAACAACTTTTAATTAAAACTCAAGATTTAATTTTAAAGACTGGGTATGTTCCTTTCACAAGATTTTAATTGCACTAGGAAGTAATGCCATTTGGTGACACATGGCAGTGCAGAAGAGCCAGATGATCAGACCCTTATGGTTTCAGTATATGATGGTCAATTCAGATGCTTCAATAACTTTGTCATTTATGTTTATTAATGAGATGCCTGGAATCACATCTTCTTAAGGTCTCTTTCCACAAACAAAGACATCTGTACTCTTGCGTAAGCTTTCTAGTAAACTTCAACAAATGTAGTATTTATGACTGGTGAGTCATCTATGTGAATGAACACATACAGAAGAGAGAAAATGGAAGAGAAAAAAAGCCATTCATCTTCGTTCAGGTACATACTCCAGTCTTTCACTACTTTCCTGTGCTGTTAATTATGTTGGTATGATACAGACAGGTGTAAGTTAAAGCACTTAACTATGTGAATGAAGTTTCCTAACTATGTGATTACACTCCACAGAATCTCACATGGTAAAAGCAAACCAAAGATCTATAATTATCTGTACTTTTTCATTGCCAGCTCTGCTTACCACTAAAATGAATTCTACAGAGTGCAAGACAGAGCAAAGGATGTGCATGTTTTTCATCAAGTCTCAGGGAGTCCAAATTTAGATATGTCTTTTGTCACAAAAATAAATAAAGTAAAAAGTAGTCCATCACAACAGCTCATGATGGGCATGTTGGGGCTCATGGAAGAGCAGGATAAATGCATATCTGAAGTTTGTCCATAATGTAGGTTGGTCTATTACTCCAGAATCACCACACTTAAATTTAAGGACCTTGATGTCTGTGATTTAGGACAGAAACACTATCTTCAGTCCCAAATAGAATGAACCATTTGGTTCAGGTCAGGCATATATTGCTGTAATGAATTTCACAGTTGACTAGTCTTACCACCCTTGTGTTTGTATCATGGAAAAATTCTTATAGCTCAGTGACCAGACTTCTTTCAGGTAGAAACTAAACCAGAAGATGCTCTCCAGAGGGGCTTCTAATGATTCCCAACTCCTAATGGGCCTGTAGCTCCAAACCAGAGGTAGTCTGAACTGCAACCCCAAAATGCAGGTAGTCTGGATTTTGGGCCTCAGTAAGAAGTGTTTTGTTCTCTAGATCTGCTCTTGGTGTAGCGTAGTCTTTGCTGGCAC
>WEIS01065803.1:6241-18071 GCA_013389965.1 Todus mexicanus
AAAGAGATTTAGGAAGATTTTATGTTGAATTGTAGCTTTTCTGTGTCCCGATGGAGAGATCACGTTGGCTGGAGAGGTTAGGGATGGTCTGGCTGCCTCTTGGCCCTGCAAACCAGTCCATGGTTTGGGCATATGTTAAGGATTTCCAGTATGACGATTCCCGTGCTCTTCAATCTCCTCAGTCTAAATTGTACTCAGAGGATCAAATTTGACCTTTTGACCACGATATCACACTGGTATCCAATGTTCATTTGTTATTTCGTCATGATATCATCCTTTCCTTGACCTTTGGTTGTTCTCAGATTCGGTGTTTTCAAGGGTGCAAGTCCCTCATTCTTTGGGTACTTTCTGAGCTCTTTGTTCTTGTATGATCTCGGTGTTTGTGACTCTATTTGGATGTACTAAAATACCCATTGTCCCCATGTGGCCAAGACATGAGAGCTGGTGGCGAGCCTTGGTTTTAACTTTATTTATGGTGGTGCAGGACTTTGTGTTATCTACAGCAAGACTGCCAAGGAAAAAAAAAGCAATCTAAGTTTCTCCGTTTGATTGACTTTCCCACTTAAATAGGTCGTTCTTAGATGACCATCATTTCAATTCCATTTAAATGATTGAATTTAAAGGATTGGAGAAGGGTGAAGAAAACAGAATGCTGTCAGTGCATGGTGAATACCATCCTGCTTTATTCTTCCCCTCTCTTCAGTTGAGTAATAAAATACACTGGTATAAAGAACTATCTGAAATACCCTGTTTATCGAATGTTTTGATAACAGTTACTCTTTTTATCACGCTCGGTTTGTTCAAAGCCCAGCTGAGTGATGGGTTCTCCTGGCTTTCAAGGAATCTCTGTCATTTTGCCTGTAATTACTGCAATGATGAAGCCTTGTGGTGTAGAAATCATACAGTTTTAAAACCAAAGATGTCACGTGGTAGGAAAAAAGAGTGTTTGAATTGGTTGAGTCCAGCGCTGGTTCTGGTAGAACACTGGTGGAGTGGCAGAACCTCGAGTTCCAGAGCAATTTCTCTTTCTTTTTTAACTTTCGATATTCAGTTGTGTTTTGCTAGAGTTCAGAGCAACTTTAGGAATTCAACTGTCCCTCAGATATATTTACAGGGAAAATACATCTGTCGTTTCCACTCAGGCTGCACCTGTAAGCTGATCTCCTTGGGTTTCTCTTAGTTTCACTGGTTTGTTTGGCTTTGTTTCCACCATGTTTTAAGAAGATAAGCATCTCTCCGTGTATTTCCCTTTCGTTTCAGTAATTGCCTTCTCTGGTGACTGATTTCCTGTGCTCTTCTTGTGTATTATAAGGTCTAGGTATACAGCCCACATATAGAGCCCTCACTCGATCGCGTTATTATCTCAGGTCATTCATTGAAAGCTCCTCAGAGCATCAAAAAAAAACCAACCTAAACAGAAATGTCTCTGAACTCGCTCCCCAAAGACACAACCTGTGTAAACAGAGACACTTCCCAGATGCCTGGAAATCTGACATCAGCGAATACTGAGGTGGGAATAGAGTTTCTTTCAGGCTTTCAGATTTCTTTCACTGAGATCATTTAGCCCCTGAAAAACGCAATCCAGTGTTTGCCGCTGTTCCGACTTGCTGCAGAGCACCGCAGAAGAAGAAATAGGTTTGAGTATGTGTGAGATTCACACCATGAAGGAATTTAAGACTTAAATGCGGTAGCTGAAGTTCTGCGTTAAATAAAATAGGGAACAGTTTTGTCTCTTGACGCTGTGATACGCTTCCTTAAAATGAGCTAAGCAAGCGTTCAGCTGTATCCTGCATCCCCAGAGCTCACTGTCGTGATCTTCCCTGATAAAAAAATGCCTAGATAACCGCGATGCAATCTCGTGGAGAAGCAGGGAGATGCCTGCCTTGTGGTACTGCCTTCTAGTAACAGACGAATGCAATGTACTTTTGCCTGTTATCAACTGGGAAGCTCAGGATCAAATGAGGAAACCAAGGTCGTGAGTTCAGATAACTGAACAAAAGTCAAGTTGATAATGTCCTTTCTCTTTCTTCTTATTGCCTGGTAATGCTGTTTCGGTCTTACATGGACAGCGTTCGGTCAATGTTTCTATAGGTATAACACTGTCTGGAGCCAAGGAAATACAGATTATTGCGTTGCACCTTCACTCTTCTGAGGTATCTAGAGACCTCGCAAACATGCTGGAAAGGGAGGTTAGCAAGAATGAGCTAAACCAGCATGAGGACAGCAGGAGAGCGTTTGCTGCACCTCTTGTAGGGCCTCCCCCAGAGATACCAACGATAACCCCAGCCTGGCTAAACTGCGTGTAATTATTTGACATTGAAGCCTTGAGCCAGATTTAAAGGAAGTATGAAAGCCTGAGTAAGAGTTTAGCCCTATGTAGGTTCTTCTACGTTGTTAGTGCGTTAGATAGCGTTGAACCTCTTCCATCAGCACGCTGAACAGCTTGGGTACCTACTTTCATAAATTCCTTGGTTTGTCATCATCTCCTTAGGGTCAGGATTTTTGTGTAGAAGTGTGTCTTGCTTCGCTGGTTTTAAAAGAATTGTTTTCTTACATTTATTGGAGAACATGAAGTCAAAGGTGTTTTCACCTAGAAGTGAGAAACAGCTCTGCAGTGATGTGTGTTTTCTCAGGGAATCCAGCCCGTACCATTAGACTTGGTCTCTCCAAAAGGTTATTTTCTGTGCTGAGATGTTTACCCCTTTGGTGGAAAGTTGCTGGAAAGCATTGGGGCTTTTTGGGGGCCAGCTGACCTAATACAGCCCAGGCATCTATCACAGGGCAAGTGAACTATGTGTTAGGGCACAGTGTTTCTTGGGTTTATCTCTCAAGGGAGGTGAGGCAACCAGCTCAGCAATACATGGGCTACGTACATGGGTGTATGTGGTGAGCATTTGACGTTAGAAGAAAAAAGTCAAGGTGGATCTGTCCTCCCAGATCCCAGCAGTCAGTGGTTTTGGGGGCACCTGGGCTGGAAGTGACAGGTGGGACACTTGGATGGGATGGATCTTGCCCACAAGGCTTTCTTGGGTTTTCACACCTCCACATCATCTTCCGTCAGGGAATGACTCCGGGCCTGTTTATTTTTGTTTATTTAAACATGTTACTTGGTGGTGGTTTGGGTCCCTTTCCCAAATGGGTCCAACTCATTCAAACTCCAGAAAATGCTTCACTTTATTTGCTAGGTTCATTTTCTCATGTTTCCATAAGCTAAATGAGCTCATGGAGAAGCCAAGGATGGGGTAAGCAGTGGGGAACGTGTGGCCAGGAGCATGGGAGGAGGTGGGAGCTATTGGCATCCTGTCTCTCGATTAAACCATACACCAAGATCCTTCAAGCACCTCTTCACGATCAACTTGAGAGCGGATAATTCCAAAAAAATATTGTTTCATCTGCAAATTTTGTCACCTCATTAATTTCCCCGTTCCCAAGTAATTTACGGGCGTGCTGAAACGCTCTGCATGGGAACTTCCTGCCTCCCTCTGTAGCCAACCACGATGCAAACAATTCATTTAGCTTTTTTTTTTTTTTTTTTTCTTTTTTGCAAATATTTTTGGAGCGCATCTCTCATTCCCTGTGTTATTTGTTAGCCACAGAAACTCACTAATAGGCTTCCTGCTTCTGATGTGTTGAAAAAGGCTTTATTGTTTGCATGTAAACCTCGAGCATGTTTGTCTCTCTTGACCAGTCTCCTTAACTTGCCAGGATTTCAGGATTCTCTGCTCTCATCATTTGGATGCAAGCTTCACTTTTCAAAGGTTGCCTTTTTTCCTTCTGCTGTTCTCCTCCTTTTCTTCATCATTCGCTGCTGGGCTTTGAAGTCCGTTCTTTTATGTATTTGTTTGTATTTTCCTTGCCTATGAATAGGGAATTTGAATATATAACGGTCACTATTACAGAAATAATCTGTCTCCAGCCAAACGCCTGCGTACTCCGCAGGATTGCATCTACTTTGGAGGTTTCTCCAAGTTGCTCCATAAAGAAGTTGATAAAGATCCCTCAAGCTGTCTTTTGGTCAGACCTCAACAGGCTGTTTGCCCTGCCCGTGGGCGATGATCGAAGTCACTCATTAATACTGCGATTTCCACTTCTGGATCCTTCCTGACTTCCCTGAGCCTTTCCTGGTCTCTGGCATCCCCATGGATAGGTGGTCAGTTGGTAGCTTTGATACTCCTTTTTTTCATACTGGCATAAAATTTCAACCTACAAGTCTTTGGAACTCTTTCATACCCTTAAATATATATATTAGTACAGTCTGCTGTATTATGCCCGTGTCTCTGTTATTGCAGCATCCTCTAGTTCAACCTCCTTCCCTTGAATTTCCCAGATGGTTTTGAAATCAATATTCTAATTTAAAAGTAGGCATTTTGGTTTACCCATCTTTGACTCCAAACTTTGTTTGCAAGACAGACACATATATGTATAAAATTATATACACACATAGATGTATATATGTGTATATATATAGATACATGCACACGTAGGTATAGGTATATACATATAAGAGATATATTTATTGAGGCACAGAGCTCACTTGCATGGTGGGTATCAGTCCAATATCAGTGGGCATTGGTGCAATAATATATTTTTAGGTGTAGGAGTTAAGAGACAAAATTTATATCCAAGTTCCAGCATAAAACCTGACATGCAGAATGACTTTGGGGATCTAAAAGAGCAGCGTGGTGTGGTGGGCGATGCTCGAGAGGGGAGCACTTGGCACTCTGCATTGCCTTCTGGAAGCGCGGCGAGCTGGAAGACGCTCGCTGAAGTCGCTGGCCCGGAGCGAGGCAGAGCTTGGGTCGGGTACAGACGAAGGCACCGATCAAACGTCTGCAGGACTTAATCTCTGCAAATGTTAATAAAAGTATTAGGCAGGCAACATGTTTCCTCTTGTTTTGTTATGGTTGAATTTCATATGCAGACAGCGTGCCATGAACCTCGCTTTCCCTTGCCATCCCTTCACACCGGCAGCAGCTTTCCCGAGCCTCAGGCACCGCAAGCTCTGACTCATTTACTTAATATTCCTCTAATGAAACTGCCCAGAGCTCTGGACCTATTCTCCTCCAAAACAATCTTTCTCCTCCCTATTTTTCCACACCCTACGCTTTCTTCTCGGCTCCCGTCACATTCCTGATCAGACTTTAGCTGGGCTTCCATGAGCAGACCTTCCCCTGCTGCCAGCCCTTCCAGTCTCTGCCCAGTCCCCTCCGCCTCCTGCCAGCGGATGGGCTGCAAGGACCAGCCCGCAGGTCAAGGCTGGTGCTGAGGTGGCCACGGAGGTACCAAATGCCCTTTATATTGAAGCCAGGAGGGCAAGAAGCAAGCGGTAGAGTTTCTTCAGCCATGGGGAGATGGGGATAGTCGTTGTGATCTCCTCCCCACCTTGGCTTTGTAGCAGGGTGGCTGATTTATAGAGCATCCTTCAGCAGAGGACTGTGGGGGAGCTGGAAGGAGCACGGAGTGTTTCTTGCAGAAAGGATATATAATACTCTACAATAATATATAGATATTGTTATATTAGCTGCAGGCACTGCATGAGAGACCGCAAAACCCGATAGCGAAGCTCTGTGGTGGGTGTAGAGGGGGAAAAAGAAGAGACATTTAGGGGCAACAAGCACACCCGGGGATCTTCCTGGATGTGGGACACAATTGGTGCTGGAATAGTCTGACCCTTATTGGGTGGCTTGGGAGGACACGGCTGCATCGAGAGGTGCTGGTGGTGTTGCCATCACTTGTGATGTAGAGATCTTCAGGGGGAATTTCAGACCCGTTCTTAAAGATTACTGCATTCTTGATGGTTTTCTGTGTGTGTTTGTTATTTTACTGAAATGTACAGCCCTGCTTTGAAGGACTTTGGTCCTTCTGGGAAGAAGAAGGGGCTGATCCAGAGCAGGGCTGGCTATAACAGTCCTGAAGAACACAGGAAGGATGCTTCTTCATGGGGCTGAAGAATACAAAACCTGTGGAGCTTGGCTTCTGGAGCTCAGCACTGATTAACAAATTACTCGCTAAAGAACATGCTCTGCCCGGTTTGTAAAGTGATGGTGCTTTGTGATCCTCAGGGTTTCTTTTTATGTGTTGATTTAGACAGTCTCGGATTATTTGGTGGCATCTGCAGAATCACTGCAGCCAGCGCTTGCTGCAAGCAGCAGAGTGATTGGGTGGGTTAGTGATGTTGAATAGGTGGGTGGGTGTCCCTGGCTGGATTTTCTGGTCGGCAAATGGAGGATTTCTTCCTCCTGAGCAGCTCTGGGAGGATGCACGGGTAGGTTTGAGCAGTGGGAGGAAAGGATTTATTTTGGAGCGGGATATTCCACTGGCAAAGGGCATGTGGGGGCAGGGGCGGCTGCGCTGGGCAGGTGGGTTGGGAGATGCTGAGGAGGAGATTTGTTTCTGCAGAAGGGGGTTAACGAGATGAGAAGGACTAGGAGCCTAGGACTAGGTCCAGGGGTGCAAACGGGAGGACCAAAGCCATTTTACGTGCGCGGTGCCGAAGCTGCAGGCTGTTCCTGAACCTCGCGCGTTGTGCTGGCAAGGAAAGGGCTGGTTGTGTGTTATTGTCGGCATTGCACACACAAAGCTCTCCTGGGCCGGCTGCTCCTGCAGCCTGTACAGACAGGCCTGCGCTCCTCAAAGACGAGGGATCGGATTCTTGCCCTCCGGGGGTTTCCAGCCAGCTCGCAGTTCAGAGGAGTCCTTTCTTTCTCCTGCTGTTCACGCCCTGCAAAGAATTTTCTATCAACAAAAGAAATTGTTTTATAATCAACTTGATGTTCGTCCCCAGTCCTGGGGTATGAAAGGGGTTTTGAAGGACCAGGGAAATGGAGCTTGGAAGTTATGGAAGCAGGGGATGGCAGCCAGCCCTGCCGGGATGGGGCAGATGAATTTTGGGGGCACTCCAGAGTCAGTGAAGCTGCTGGGTGCAGCTCTAGAGTGGGAGTAACTGGACAAAATGCCAGAAGAGGAACAGTCCTTAGGAAGAAACATCTGGGAAGTTCGTGGTCTGTATTCTGGTAGGCTGAGAATACTGTTACTCCTGCAGCTTCTGTATCTGGACTCTAATGTCTCTCTTGGGTGCTTCATCACATTGAAGAATCTTGAAGTGTTGATTGTAGCTCGAGCTGTTCCTCAGAATCAGTAGGACCGTGTCAAACTCAGAAGGATTTTCTTTGAGCGCTGTTGGTCATCATTCTAGGGGAAAAAAACAGTTGAGTTGCACGCAGCACTGTCATGAATCTTCTCTTCTCTGCAGAAGTGAGATGTCGTGGGAGCCTGGGGAGGTCTCACGAAGTTCAGGAGTTATGGGTCAGCCTAGGGAAAGGAGGACGTTTTCTCCTTGAAGAAAGCACATGCTTCAGAACTGCAGCACATAGACTTGAGTGACAAACAGATTTCAGTTTNCCCTTGAAGAAAGCACATGCTGTGGGTTTGGCAGGGCACAGTTTTCAGAACTGCAGCACACAGACCTGAGTGACAAACAGATTTCAGTTTGTCCCTGCCAGTGCTGGTACTGGAGAGTGCTCGTGGCACACAGTTGGCCTTGCAGTGGGGAAGGGCGGATGTCCCAAATGTCACCAGCATCTTCTGGAGCAGTTGCACATCTACCATCACTGTTACGAATGGTTTATAGTGGGAGATAGAGAACGTACCGTTTTGATCACAGAGGGATGCCCTGCAGCCTCCATCCTCTTAAGTGATGTAAATATGAAATGCTTCTAAATCCTATTTCCACGATTCCTTGTGTGTGTTACAGCCTTGTTTGTAGCCCAGCTCTCATAGTCCTACCATAAAGCCAGTAGCCGTTGTTCATTTCTTTGCCCTTTCAGGCTGCGATTACATGTTTGTATTCAGCCTGTTAAGCCAAATATTTCTCGAAGTTCTGAGTTCAGACAGCCCAGCTGTGGTTTCAGGGTGAAAACGAAGCAGGATGGTGAGCAGGTTGCTGAGGAACATCATCAGAAAGAACAGACTCCACTCCTATAATACGTGGGGTTGGGGGACTGGCAACCTCAGACTAGGGGGAAAAATAAAAGTTTGGATTTATCTGACCATCCTTCAGGCTTTTGTAAGGCAGCTGTTGATCCCTTTGCAGGACAAAAGTCCCTGCCTGGGTTCAGTGGTGGTGGAGTCAATATTTTTTAGAGAAAGATAGAAGCGTGGGCTCAGGAGCTGGGCTTAGGTACCCGACTGGTTTTCTTGGCTTCCATGAACGTGTCCAGAAGCCAGTAAGTTTGGAAAGGGATATTTTTTTTTATTATTATTATTTTTGTGTGCTGACGAAAGGCAGTTTTTAAATGTCAAAGTTGAAAGTACTTTGTGAAAAAATCATCACCAAGCTGTTCAGAAGTGGCTGGGCACGCAACCATCTGAGCAGCTATGCTGACTCCATGGCATTTTGTCGGAGGTTTTGAGGGCTTTAAAGACAACCCCATCTCGACGTCGTATCTCCTAGCCAGGAGCACACACGGAGCACCACACGCCAGCCTTTGAGCTGTTTGTGTCGGAATTGTTTGCTTACTTAATTTTAAAATGACCACATCCACATAATCGGAGAGATTGCCACATCACGATGCTCTGGAAGTGTCCTTTGGCACTTGATTTACAGCAGCCAATTAGCAATGGGGTCAGTGGCCAGCTGGCCACCGATGCAGGAAGCTGAATGACAACGAGGATAATAAATAGCGTTTGATGGAGCTGGAGCGTCTGACAGCGCTTAGAAGCTGGGAGGATGGATCAGCCTCCGGAATATTAACCGCAGAGAGGGCTCTCGGTGGTTGCTCAGCTGTCTGCCAGCAGTGCTGGCCGTGGGAGCCAACAACATATGGATCCATACCCCCTGCCCACGCAGATGTGTGTCCCTGCAGGAGCAGGACCATTGTGCTGCCCACTAAGACGATGATTTGTGCTGGGGATGGAAGAAATGATTGATACAGTCATCCAGAAGTGGTGTCTCTGCAGGTTTCCAAAGAATGAGAAGCAGCCATCCTTGGGCGGATCTCTAGGAGAAGCAGCAGAGTTTGGGAATTCCCCAAGCGCCGGTAGCAGGAGTGATTGATGTGAGCGGTGAGATGATAGGATGGGTAACTGAGCGGTGCTTTTTGGGCTGTCAGCCTGCCCACGCTGTGAGGGGTGCTCGTGATGAACAGCGCTGTCACTTCGTGTGGGCCAGAAGAACGGCAGGAGCTTCGCAGACATAAGGACTTGATCAGGCCAAGAAGAGCAGGAAGGAGGGGCTGTGGCACTCCTCGTGTCGATTAGATTCAGCCAAGAAGGTCACTTTCCAGCCTGTTTTTTGGAATTCGAGCAGGATTTGCTTCTCCAGGAGAAGTGCCGCCCCCACTACCCAGCAGCAGCTTGTCCAAGTTGACCTCAGTGGTTTCCTGCCAAAAATACCTGTGAACAATAATGACTTGTTAATGATTTATCCCTGTGTTCTCAAGGGCTGCACTGATTCCTAACCCAACAGAAAGCATGAAGCAGAGCTCTGCAGGCTTCCAGGTTTTGACCACAATGGCTTTTTGTCCTTACACGGCGACGGTGATGCAGATTGCAGGAGGAAACCGAGGGCTTGGTGTAAATGCACATTGTTCGCTGTAATGTTAGGGAGTATTGGTGGGAAAATCTGCTCAGTTGTACCGGGAGAGAACTCAACTGAGCTGTGACGAAGGATTGTCCCTTCCAGAGTTTGTAGATGGTTGTGAACAGACCCTTGAGCAGTTTCCACGTGGTACCGTCAGTGCCAGCGAGGCACAGCTCGGTGGAGGGTTTGCAAAGAAAGATGGAAATTCACATTGCGTGGACCAGGTGATGGGAGCTGTGAGGACAAGCGCTCTCCTTCCCTGCGAGCTGGGCACCTGCCGTTTTCAAAGGCCATCAGGGTGGAACTATGGAGTCTATGTCGTGGAGGGATGAGATATGACATTAAAAAACTGTGGCTGTGTAATAAGTAACCCCTCAGTCAGACGTCCTGGCTCACTGAGCGGGAGCCCAGCAAGATGAAAAGCAGCAGAAGGAGAATCTGTGATTGCAACAACCACCTCCACCCCTCAGAATGAGGAGAAAAGGTGATCAAGCCTTGGGACCGGAGTCTGCATGAGTCATCTCAAGGAGTAGATGGGTGATTTTACACAACGTAGCGGAGTTTTATCTCTGAGCAGCCGCATCAGCAGCTCTAGACAGTGCTAGAGTCTCTTCTCTGGTGGTTTTTTTCTCTGACGGGAACCAGCGTCATTGTTGAGAAGAAAGCAGAACTGGCAGGTGTCAGGCTGGCAGCTCTGTCCATCATGTCTCCTCATCTGCAGTAGCCAGAGATGAGAGAGAGACAGTTCCCCGCTGTAAGCAGGAGAACTTTTCTCTTTTCTGAACTTCTTATTCCTACCTACGGTGACTCCACATGTCCTTGTTATCCCAGCACTCATCCTCCTTTTGGATCTCTGTCACCTCTCGAGGAGACACAAGTCGATGAGATTTGGATCCTCCAGTGGAGGTGATGTTGCAACTAACCTACTTTGACTGCCTTGAGCAAATGGCATTTGAATGGCTCCCTTCCCATTTTGCAGAGTGCAAAAAGCTGTTGGAGCTCAGGCTGTGCCATTTAAAAGTCACATTTGGTCTAATTATTGTGTGGCCTTGAGTAAAGACAGTGGGTAAGTTGTCTTCCGCTGGATCCCATACTGCTGAGCAGGGAAGTTATTTCACTTCCAGTCCCATTTGTCCTTGATCCTGCATATTCCCAGCTCCATGTTGCAGCAGAGGTGGCTGAAACCAGAAGTTTCTTCACCTTTTTGGCCTCAGCCTCTTGAGTACTGGGCCAGGAGCTTTGTCATCCTCATCCCTAAGAACCTCCGTGTGGAGACGTGCCCTTTGGTGAGGAACGCTGGAGCTTTCAGAGGCTCCCAACAAGCTGAAACTAGGGGGAAGAGTTTTATGCTTCCTGGCTTTGAGCTCCTTGCAGGAGCCAACCCTTGCAGGGTGCCAACCCCACCCGTGGTATCTTCCCAGGATAAAAGCTTGGTTACACTCACCAAGGATGGTGACCGGCAAAGGTGCGCCTGAGAGCCAACGGAGATGGTTCTGGGAAGTCTCCTGTGAGAGTATTGTCAGTCAAAAAAGGAATAGTTCTCAACTTAGCTGAAATCCTTTGTGGAGTTGATTGGTGGAGGATGTTGTGGAAGAAAGTATAAATGGGCAAAAAGGGAACGAGGTGTCTGTGAAATCCTCTAGAGTTGTTAACCCGCCTGCTCTGGGTATGACCTCCAGCTCAGGAACTCCAGTAATGCTGGAAAGGTACAAAAAGTGGAAGATGCTCTTTGCGTGGTATCTGCTGGCTTGTGAGAGGCGGGTCTCAGGGTTATGTCAGTTTGGGGTCTGAGCTGAACTTCTCATTTATGCTCCGCGTCTGACGTTGGTGAAATAAGTTTTCAAACAGTTCCAACTTTGCTGTTTAAACTGGTGCAGCCTTGTCTGACCACGTGTTGTGTGGCCTCAAAAAGAGCACATTGGGAAGAGAAGGCTGTAAGTGGGCCAAGACTGCGACCCAGACACCCCATCTTTCGTGCCTCCTGTAGCAGCTGATGAGCTCAGTATCCCCGGGAGCCCGAAGCTGCATTCTAGACATTCCTGCAGCTCCTTAGATGTCAGTGATGTCATCGATAGCAGCCAGGGAATTGCGGATCCCAGAGGGCCTGAACTCATGTCTTAGCAAGTAAAGCGTAGGAGGAACCAACTTTTGCAGTGTACTGCACACGTATTATTGAATCAAATCGCAGCAAATATATTTGCATCTCCGTTTCTGTCTCCTGGCAATGCTACAGGAGAGATACTTGTGTCC
>WEIS01065804.1:0-20421 GCA_013389965.1 Todus mexicanus
GTCCCCACCACTGCAGGGCAGAGATCTTTTTCGCTCCCCAACTCAGGAGCAAAACACCTCATTACAAAGAAATCTCTAAAAGACCAAACCGTATGACTGGGTGTACAGTAAATGTCCTTGTGCGATGGCTCATTTCCACAACTGTGCCAAGCACACACTTTTGTTGGAAGGAGTGTTCGAAAACGGTGACCCCAAACTGTAGCTGTAGGCATAAGCAAGCCGTATACTTACTCTGTGTGAATAATCTGACCTAGAAATTGAAATGTATTTTCAATTAGATGGGCTCAAAGTTTAGCTTCTGGGCAGTTCATCTTTGATTTACTCTGAACCCACAGACAAATTGATCTGTGAACAACCATTGCTTTCACAGAGGGATTTGATTTGAGGAATTAAGAGCTAGATTCATCATACTGATGACAGATAGATTTCCATACTTCGGATTTTATTGATGTTATTTGCTTGTTAACATTCAAAGGAGATCAATCACAAGGTGTTCTGCTGCTATTGAGTTTCTCTGGAAAAAGGACACCATATGTGGAGCCAGGCGTACAGGTCAGTGTGTGCTGGCCTCAGAGAAATAAAATACCTTTACTAGCAGGGAATAATTGGAAATGGGTCCAAATTTCAACCAATACAAGAACATCACTTGGAAAACCACACGGTCTGAAAGGCATTATTCTCAATGCATTTTTGTTCACAACGTCCTGATTATCCCCCATCCCCAGTTAAGGGAAGAAATGTAAGATTTGTGCAAAGCTATGCAGGGAATATACATTTATCAAGTGCTCCTGTCAACCAGTCCTGTCATCTTTTACTACCCCCTGTTGCTTTTCTCTAAATATAGACTTACCTAAGAGAACTCTCCAGTCTTAAAAAAGTCTAGTATCCTACTTATTGTCTGGAAAAATCAGCTGCCCCTTCTTCCAGCATGCATCAGTTAACTCCTTGAACCTGCGCCTCAGTAATCGGTACTATATGGGGAAATCATATTACCTTTAAATAACCTTTTTATACAGCCCATACTGTGCATTTTCTTTTCAACATTTTTGGCATTTGATACTGTGTTTTAAAAAGTTTTGTTCTCTATTAAAGTAGCTGATTGAATGAACTGTATGGAGCTCTGTCCAGCTACAGACACTAAACACTAGAATTCTGCAGGACCGCTTTGTGTAAAACCGCTGAACTAACTACTGTTTTTCCAATTCTGTTTCACTTTGGGTGAAATTGTCTATTATGAGTAGCCAAAGGTTTACTTGACTGACTCAGCCATCCCTGTTCTTGGGAACTTGAAAAGAGATGAAGTGGTTAGTGTGCTGTTTGCAGCCACTTCAGAGCATGGAATCAGCTTATTAGGTTCAACATCCAGCCAATTCACGAAAGCACAGAAGGCACAGAACGCTGGGAGGATGCCTTAACAAATACAGGAGCCTGATGATTGCATTGTCCTGGCTTTAGTGTTAGCAAGTTTCTTAGCAACAGAAATTCTTCAGATGATCACATCCCTCATTTAGGGAGGCTGAAGTATTTCACTGTCCAAAAGACACTTAAAATAGACAATATATTTTCTTTTTTTTTTAAATTGTGATGTGGTGGTTTTGTTGTTGTTTTTTGGTTGGTTGGTTGTGGGGGGGATTTGTTGCTGTTTGTGGTTTTTTGTGTGTGTTTGTGGGAGATGGCGAAATATAAGGTGTGTCAAAGGCCAGGCTATTTCCTCTACTTAGTGTTCTCTTAATTGTGCCATTGGTTTCCCTTTTGGCCTTTTTAAGAAACAAAGCCAGCATCTCTTTCCAGCAGGCCATTTCCTCCTGCTGAGGCTGATGCTTTTTCCTTGCCCATTGATTCCCACTGAAGCAATAGTTTTTTCTCACATTACTTGGGAATTGCATACATAATTTTGAGGGCAAAGCTGGAATCAAAGAATAGTCTGTCACACAGAGAAAGCAGAAATTCAGAACAGGCATTTTGTGCTTGACCAGAAGCAAAGGAACAGGTTTTATTCTTTAGAAGCTTTTCTGTATGTCAGATTTATACTGAAATGAATGTTGCATATTTGATAATTTACAGGGAAACTAGAACTACTCGAGCAAGTGCTGAGAAAAATAATCATAGAATCTTTTTTTTTTCCAAAGACATTAGACTGTCAATTTGAAACACTGCTTATTGAAAATAAAAGTACATTGGGCTCTGAGAGTCCACTTTGTTGGAAGCAGTAAGAAACCTCAAGCTTCTTGGGCAAAGACCCTGACAAGCTGGCTTGACAGGATTTAGATGTGAAGACGTGCAAATGTGTATTTGACATTGTGAGCCTGACCAACTATCACGTGAGTTCCCAGGTAAACAGAAAGTGGAAATATTTGTAAGTTTAGACATACAATGTTTTGGCAGGTTTCTGTCCCATGTTGGAAAACACATCAGCCTTTCCCCATGGTAAACTCCTGATCCTTTTACAAAGGCTGTGAAACAATATATAGAACATAAAACACAAGTAATTATTTTGTAAAGGGCTGACTGAAAAGAACAGGGCTTTTTTTTTCTCTAAACCCTGCAGTGCAAATCCAACTCTGCTCCTTTCCAAAACCCTGAGGTAAGGCTTCTATTTGCTTTGGCAGGATCAGTCATAGGCCCATGCTGGCTCTTTTCAAAATCTCAGCCTGGGAGTCTCTATTTCCTTTTCTCTACAAGAAAGAGAACATAAAGATGCAGCAAGAAGCTAGTCACACTTACCACAGAAAACACAAGTTTTCCATAGATATACAGTAGCTGCAAAGAGTGTGCCTTCCAAGGGTCAAGCTTGAGACTAGAGCGCTGACAAAATTTCAGGATCAGTGAACTTCCCCACACTATCATTTATCAGGTGACATTCCTATTTTTTCAGATTGCTTTTTCTTTTTTTTTCTTTTTGTACTAAAGAATATGTTTATTATTCACTTTACTCTTTAGAGATGTACATGTTTATAACTGTATGCAACTGATTTAACACTTGGCTTCAGAAGAAGGTGATATGTATATAATTTTAATCTACCTCTATTGGCAAAACCCCACAAAATTACCGTAGCAAAGACTGCCTTTGACTAGAGTCATGTGCCTACAACCTCAGGAGTGCATAAGGCAGCAGTGAAAATGCAGATCATAATTGTTTCATTTGAGCCCTTCTCCAAAGCTCACGTCAGCCTTGCAATGCATAATTCTGTGAGCATATTGCAGGTCTTGGGATGTGCTGAAGATGACACATACCTTACTTCATAAGTTCACATCTGGCTTTTGGCCAAATGATACCTTAGTTCAACTGTAAGTGGAAAACACTCAATTAGAGGAATATACATCTTAATGAACTGCCTGCTGCACATCACCACTTGGAAAAATTGTGTGCTAAATACTTGTTAAAAAATAGCTTCACATGTGAGAACGTAAAAGATGGTCTTTCCGCACTGTAGTGAGGAAGGACTGGTTTATTACATGCACTTGCTTGCTTGAGGATTAGCCAAAATTGCAAAGGACACGTATAAACAAGCTGAGGATGGGATGACTCCTCTGCAGTTTCCCAGATCAACCGTTGTTCTCTGTATTGCTGCAGATCAGGAAAAGGGCACGTAAGGCTGTGGCAGGCATATTCTTTGCCTCCAGCCTCAGGATGCACAGATGAGGAGGAAAGTCTCATGTTGCTCCTAACCCCTTCAACATTCCTGAGCCTTTGCTAAAATCTGCAGGTGTGGATTGTGTCACTCACCTCTCTGTAAATAGCAACGTCTCTGTCACTCCAGTGCAGTCTGCAAGCACAATGGGGAAAGCAAAAGCGTTATCATTTTATCAAGTGTCTTCCAAGTTCAAATTATGTCAGCATGTGCTTCATTCAAAAGCAGGAAAGGGAAGGAAAGCCAGTAATAGAAATCCATCCCTCCTCCTCTACTAAGTCATAGTGACCTTTATGAACCTAATGTTTTACTACATTTATTATATGGAAGAAAGAAGTCCCTGAAATCTTCCATATCTTATTTTGAAAGAGAAAATTCTTCTTAATGGAAGTGAAGTTAATCATAAGCATCAACCTCCAGACATTACAGATCACAAGTGAGCTCCCTTCTGTCATTTCAAATCACAAGACTGACTTTAAGATCATGAGGATTGTTATTGTCTTTTATTGACTGGATGCTGCATTCTTATTTGTCCCTTCAAGGGATTCAACCAGCCAGTGCTACCTCAGACCACCTACTCAAAGCTCCGCCATAAAGTTCAGGAGCTGCTTGCCCTGTTCCAGATCTCTATGGTCTCTATCCAGAAAGAAGGCAACGGCTGTACCTTGCACAAACAAGAGGAGGAAGAAGAGTGAGGAAGAGGAAGGGCACATTTTCCAAGTGGCAGTGCCAAAAGCTCTTTCAGTGTTTTTGGCTTTAGCCACCTCTAGCAGTAGTTGGGTAACAGCAGAGCCTGTGCCAGGGCATAGCAACCACAGCCAGGTATCGGTCTCTGAAGTCCGATCAGCAGGGGCACTTCCAGATTTTCCAAGTTTGCTGCTTATTGCCTGGTGCCACACAGCAGACGTAGCAAGGAGCGTTAGTGAGGAGGCAGAGTGTTGTCCACCACCGATGCAATGGCAGGAAGGGGAGGGAGGAAGCTGCCTGGCTTTTTGACTGCGACAGCCACAAGGCTGTGCAAGCATTAGGTAGGTCTTAGCCGAGAATGACTGAGGAAAACCAACTATGTATAGTATTTGAGCTCAGAAAGGAGGGTGCTGATGAGACCATACTGATAAACAGAAAAAGGCAGAAAGCTCTCAGTTCTCCACCAAGCAAGCTGCAATGCAGTTTTGTCAGTTCTTTCCATGACATGAGATGCAGGAAGAAAACGGCATTTTGAAGTCACATGTATTAATAGGTGCAGGCTTAGTTTGGCAAATCTATCTGTACACTGACACCAAATTCAAGGTATTATTCTCTTCCATTTTTCGTCTGCCACACGCAAGTTGCTGTGCCATCCAAAACATATTGCTCATTTGTCATCTCTAGAAATCTGTGTCCTTCATCTTAAGTGCTATTCTCCCATCCATGCATTCTCAGAAAAAAATAAAATAAAAATAAAAAAGATATACTTTGTGGGCATTTGGGTTGTTTCTTCCTTCAGCAGACTAGGGGTGAGGGATTCATATGTTTATTAGGTTAACTAATTTAGATGATCAGGTCTCCTTCATAAAAAGAGATGTTAGAGACGAGACCATTAAACAAGAGAGTTACAATGGTGGTCTCCCTTAGATTCTTTAAAATCTTTAGGTGGCTGCTTTCATAGCCATCTGAATGAATTTTAAATCAAGGTTCTACCACTAGACTGAAATATTCCTCCTTGAAACCTGAAGGAATCTTGGATTCATTGATAGGAGTCACATCTAAGTTATAGGCTCCCTTTATTTTCAATGCCAGAAGTGCCAGCTGAGATTTAACTTAATTGTTCAGCTTGATGTAGGCTCAGCTTCTCAACTCTTGATCGCATGTGTTGATCTGACTGCCCAGACCCAGAGTTTCCAAGACAACCTGTTTTACCCGGGGACAGAAACCACAGCAGCAACAGATTAACAATGCCTTTATCTTGTACTGTTACAACTGACAGCAAAGCCTCCCTGCAGTTTTGCCAAACTTCTGTAGACCTGAGCAGAAAACGCAGGCATACATGGCAATGTGTGGTTAGAATAGTGTGTCTGAACTGTAGATTATTCAAATAATTAACTCAACTAGCTACTTAGTGATCTGCCTTGAATGATTAAATCTCTAGAGACGCGTGCAGAATCAGATTTAAAATTACAGGTATGCCTAATTACAATAATTGAAAGCAGAGCACTTTATCACTGACTTTTGTGGACTACTAAATGACTTGGCTTAGTGATAAACTAGTTAATCAGCAGAAGAAGGCTGTGGTGAAGTTGTGTAAATGACACTAGACTGGAAGGGTTTTATGGCTTGGAGCCTGTGGCTTTGCCATTGGAGCTTTCTGAGGGTATCGATGAGTGCCTTGTTTTTCCACAATCTTTGTGTCCAGCTCTGACAGATACTCTTGGAAATCTGGATAGTGTTTGGCAATGAAAGAGTAGAAAATACCACCGTATGCTAGTAGGTAAGTAGCACAACATAAATGTCAATTGACCACAGAAAAAAAAAGAGCCTGCTAATAATCCAAGAAAAAGGTGCTTTTCCATCATGCACATAAGCACTTTCCATGACATTGCTTCCTATACAGGATCCTGATGATGTTCAGCTCGTCTCTTTAAATCATGAATTAGGACAATCATCTGAAAGACCAGGGAAGATAAACTAATATTTTCAGAAGGATTAAGCACAAGCTCTTTGTATCATCTAGCATATCTCTGCTTTCTGCATATGCTTTTTATTTAGTATGATTTAATAAGTTCAGTATATTGAATTTCTCAAATTAAAACAATAGAAATAAATATAATCTGGAATGCATCAAAGACTGTAAGGGATTCCATGCTCTTAACCTTGTGATTCTTGATATTTAGAATGTGGATAATAAATTGACTGATTATGTTACAATACAGATTGTCAACATCTGCAAAATGATTAAGTTTAAATCACAATATTCCACTTAATGTATTCTCCAATGCTTTTTATTTTTCTCTTTTTTTAAAGAGTCTTAAAATGTATTTATTTAAAAATTATTTCAATTTATTTCATTAAGCTCTCAAACTAAAACTCATACGATTATTTGGAAGGAAAAAGAAATGATACTTTCTACATCTGAGCTACAGTGATAGGTCAGACTGCATTCTCTTACATAGCACAATAGCCTGCAAAACTAGTCTGAAATGTGATCCAGAGCTTGAAGGTCAACGGCATGTCCATGAGAGAGAAAAGACACGTGCAGGAAACACTGTTCAAGGCATATCCATGTGTATATGTTCTGAAAGATCTGGTTCTGAAAGATCTGGTTCTGGATGTTCCTCTTGAGTGAATTCCCAAAACAGGGACTAGCGATGAGTTGTGCCTCCCCAGGTGATTCTAATCAACTCCATTACGACTACAGAAGCATCTCCAATAGGTGGGCAGAGAGTGATAAATGTAGATTTATGAGAATGAAGTCACTGCAGCCAGCCATGAGCTGATACGAGCTGCAAGGAAGTCAGGAGAGGAAAGGGATAGAGCGAAAATCAGTGCAACAAATGTTTCCAGCTTGCATATGTGAGAGTATATTGCTGAGTAAAACCCACTTCCCTCCCACAAAAAAAAAAAAAAAGANGACAGTTGAGAGAAAAAAAAAAAAAAAAAAAAAAAGAAAGAAAAGGAAAAAAGGATGAATAAGCTTGCCTGTGGGGTTGATCAGCCTTCTTTCCTTCATCAAAGGAATGGCTGCACTTTAATCCTGCCTGTAAACATCTTAAAATGATTAACATTAGCATATTTGACTTCCATTTGTGTCTTGATTGGTTTTGAAAATCTGTTATATCATGGTTGTAACATGAAGACAGTGGAAATGAGTGAAAAAAACGAAGACTGAAGGGGGGGTGGGGGCGGGAAGAAAGTGTTGGTTTGGGCTGATAGAAAACAGACTTTTATTAAACCAAAAATTCATCAGTAAACAGTGGAGTATATTTGCAAGATGCTGGCAATTCTCAAAGTAAATAAATTATTCTATGATTTTAGATTGTTGTGTCTGTGGGTTGTATTTTTTTCATTTTGAATAAAAGGTGTAAAACTCTACTTGAGAAAGCATTGAAATGCTTCCATGTTACAGCCTACAATTTTTTCCTCAAAACAATTTGTAAATTTCAGCCCCCCAAAAGTCATGAAGCCACATTCTTTGAGCTTACTGTCTCCGAAAAAGAATGTGCCCAGCTGTATTTCCAAATGTCAGTGACAAAGAATACATCCTTCAAGACTCTATGTATGTTTGTTGAACTGATGTCTTAAACATTATTATAGCATTGAGTAGACAGCAAGTTTAGGGCATCCTCCACACTGTGTGGTAATCCAGAAAGCACTTCTGGTTATAACAGTTTCTAGGGGTAGCAATTCTGGAAGAGAACCATACTAAACTAGACATGTAGTTTTCATCCATCTCTGAGTTGCAATACCACTAGATTTTCCAGTGAAGATGTAGGTTGCTGTTGAATGAATTTATTCTGCTAAAAGCCAGCTTATCTTTAATGGCCTTTTGCAGGGCTTGCAAATAGTCCATAGACTGCCCAATGGCTGCAGTACAGAGGGCCACTGAGCTAGGCAGAGTAAGTCTGTGCTCCAATTTGACCAGCTGGGTTAAGTCACACATCATGTAGGAACTATTGGAACGGAGCCCTAACATATCTCTTCAAATGCGTATTATACCACCCCTGGTATAAAGAGAGAAGATCGATATTTGCTTTCCCAGCTTTATTAGGCATAATGAGCGTGATCATGTCATTGCAAGTTATACAGACTATTGAGGTAGCAGCAAACACGCAGCTTTCAAACCTAGATGGACAAGACTGTTGAAGCCTGACCCCTCTCCCAAAATTGGATGGAATAGATTTAGATAGATCAAGACAAAACGCTACAGAGAATCCCACTACTGTGTTCCACTATTAAAATAAAAGCAGCGCGTCTCCTATCTGCACAACTTCAGTCCTAGGAATTTGAAAAATGTTGTGAGTGCCAATATAGCGTACTTCAGAACAATTGTACCGTGGGGTTTTTTTTAAAAAAATCCAAAACCCCAAATGTTCTTTGGTTTGGCTCCACCTGTGTGCTTTAAGATAACATCAGAACCTGCTAATTGTTTCAGAGTCTGTTCTTACTCTTCCATTACCCTAGAAAAATGTCTTTATTTGTAAATTGTTACAATGGATGAAATTTTATATACTTGATTTCTGCTAATACTCTCTACCTGTATTTTATCTGCTAATTACAGCAAATAGAAAATGACAAGCGTGAATACAGTAAGATAATGTCTTTTAACAGTAGCTAATTAAACTGTAAAACAAGATGTGCTATTTAAGGGATTATGTGCATGGCACTTGAATACATCAAGCAATAAGCTGTGTTTGTAGTCAATTGAATGTCAGAGTGAATCTGAAGCACCTGATAATCGGAAAAAATATTTCTTCAGGTATACTAATAATACAAAAGGGTTATGTACAGATGGACACATCCTGGATTTAAAAGGCAGAGGAGAGGTTTGACCCATAGGCATTCTGTTAGCGAGCTGTGTGGGTCAGGACAAGTATCAGCTGAGTAAGCAGCACTGTGCACACCTGTGACAGCGTTACTCTGTTACTCTACTGTGCAAGTGCTTTCAAATGGCAAGAGCCATGCTGATTTCAGCATGGATGGCTCTGATTTTGAGAAATGAGAGTGTACATTAAACACTCTTGACATTTTCTGAAGTAAGCACATTGTGACAGTGTATTTGTTATCCTTCTGATACAGAGCACAGATTTTTAACTGAAACGTCTACTTATGTTCTACCAGACTGCTGCATCTATCGAGGTAAACCAGAATATTACTCACAGTGGTATTAATCTTATACCTGGGATTTTTAACTAGATGAACCTGTATTCAAGCTGCATTCTTCTAATAAAGGCATTTGCAGTAAGGGGACCTGTGAACAGGTGCAGAAGACAGAGCTACAACTGTGCATCAGTCTCTTATACAAGGGGATTATTTAATAGATTCTACTATTACTTGGAGCATCCAGTCTTTTCTGAAAGGCAAACCATCTTCACTACAAAGTGCACCTGCAGTGGACATGTCTATTTCCAAACTCGAGAGAGAAGAGAATAAAAGTTTGTGGCATCCTTTAAAACGAGCAGTTGGAGGACAGTAATCCCTACGTATAAATGCCGCACTTTGCTGTGAGCATTTTCTGACAGTAGTCTCTAAAGCATTTTTTTCTGGACTGGTGATGACAATAGAGATTGCATATGGTGAACTTGGATTCTTTCTTGAGTAGGAATGGGTATTTTTGGATGGTGCCCTGTTAAAACCCATCTTTTAAAATAAATGGTATGGTCATAGGCAAGTAGAACAGAAGGACTAAGGGAAAAATCATGTGGAAAAGCCAAACAGTTATTAGCATTTAATGGTCATGGCCAGGCAGAGGGGAAAAAAGCACACACACACGAAAGTTATTGCCACTTCCCCCTTACACAGCAGTTTAAAATCTGGGAATTGCTTCTTCAAGTTGTGAATTTAGGGTCCAGAGGAGAGTGACCAGACTGGTGAAGGGACTGGAGGGAAAATCTTACGAGGAGAGGCTGAGGGAGCTGGGGCTGTTTAGCCTGGAGGAGACTCGGGGGCACCTTCTCACTCTCTACAACTCCCGGAAGGGAAGGTGTAGACAGGAGGGGGCCGGGCTCTTCTCGCAGGCAATTTGTGACACGACAAGAGGGCACGGCCTGAAGCTGCACCAGGGGAGGTTCAGGTTGGATATTCAGAGGCACTTCCTCACAGAAAGGAGGATAAAACACTGGCATGGGCTGCCCAGGGAGGTGGTGGAGTCACCGTCTCTGGAGGTGTTTAAGAAAAGACCGGATGCCACACTTAGCGGCAGGGTTTAGCAGAGTGGTGGTGGTAGCTCATAGGCTGGATCTAAGAGGTCTTTTCCAGCCTTAATTATTCTGTGATTCTGTGATTCTGTGATTCTATGACTGTTATGTGCCACGATTTCCCCTCAGAAGACACCCCCCTCCCCTCATTAAATTGCGGCCATTAAGAGCAGCAGCTCCTCCCGCCGCCGCCGCCTCCCCCGTCATGTGAGCGGCGTCACGTGAGCGCCTCGCGGCCCCCTCGCGCCGTGACCGTTGCCGTGACCGTAGCCGCCTCGCGCCGCGACCGTTGACGCCCGCGCCCTGTCGAGACAGCCCCTTCTCATTCCGCCCCCCTCAGTAATTAAAAAGCAATTAAGGGGCGCAGCTCTTAGCGCTGCCGCTCTCCGCCGATCGCCGCTGGGAAGGCTGAGCTGGTGCTCGCGCTGCCTCTAATAACCAGGTGTCTTCCAAGCTTCTCAGGAGTGGGAAGAAAAAGGTAATAGGAGTTCATGGTAAAACGAACGTAGAACACAGATCGTAACCGGGCACATGCCCGGGTCCATGAATTCGCATTCGCCTGATTCACAGAGTGTCAGGGGTTGGAAGGGACCTCGAAAGATTCTCTAGTCTAATCCCCCCATTGCCAGAGCAGGATCACCCAGACCAAGTCCCACAGGAACTCGTCCAGGTGGGTTTGAAACGTCTGCAGAGAAGGAGACTCCACAACCCCCCTGGGCAGCCTGGGCCAGGCTCTGGCACCCTCACTGCAAAGAAGATCTTCCTAACATTCAAGTGGAACCTCCTGTGTTCTGGTTTACACCTGTTACCCCTTGTCCTGTCATTGGGTGCCAGAACGTGGTGCTGGTTGGTTACTCTGTTGGGCCTGACCGAGCTGGAGTAAATTTCCCCACAGCAGCCCTTGCAGTGCTGTGCTTTGCATTGAATCACAGAATCATGGAATTATCGAGGCTGGAAAAGACCTCTGAGATCATTGAGTCCAGCCTATGACCTAACACCATGACATCAGCTAAACCCTGCCACTAAGTGCAGCATCCTACCTTTTCATAAACACCTCCAGGGATGGTGACTCCACCACCTCCCTGGCCAGTCCATCCTAGTGTTTTATCCCCCTTTCTGTGAGGAAGAGGTTCCCAACATCCAGCCTAAACCTTCCCTGAAGCTATGAAGGTGTTGATAACACACCCGTGCTGTGATTGCTGCTGCCTTGGGCTGGTGCAGCACCTGGGCTGTTTTTTAAACATTCCCCCCAGTGGGATGGGCTGGACAAGATCTGGGGAGGCGACACAACCGGGGCAGCTGATCCAAACTGACCAAAGGGATATTCCATACCCTGTGACATCGGCTCAATAATAAAAGCTAGGGAAGAGGAGGAGGTGAGGAGGCATCCAACTCAAGTGTCCTGAATTACACTCAGGAGATGCCTACGTCTTTGACCAACTGAAGTTCTTACATGACTAGCTTCAGATATTCTGATCTAGCTGAAGTCAATGACACCATATGGAGATTTTAATCCTCGTTCCTGCCCATGGTTTGAAGTGTATTTCCATCTGTATTGCTAAATTAAAATAGCGTAGGGAAGGATAGAAAGGGAGAGGAAGAAAACATTAAGAGGATCTTCCTAAATATAGTCTTGAGTCTGATACAAAGATTTCACTGTAAAGATAAAACACTTTTGTTGTTTTACTGTATATTTTAGGAGAGAATAGTACCTTAATTCTGGGCCTGTAATCATTTTGCCTCTGAGATGTTTAGAAGCCTTGCCCCCTACCACAGCCTAATTATACAGCACAGTATAATTATTTTACAGTCAATTAAGTACATTAAATGTGCATATTTAAGACATCTGATTTAAACATCATCTCTACCATGCTGCATAGAATAATGCAGTTCTTCCATCTGAACCAGAGACCAATTACGTTGCTAATGAAGCTCAGTGGTTCAGCCAACTCTTGAAGTAGTGCTTGAAACTTTGTATTGTCATGGAAAATATGCGTGCCAGCCACTATAACAGGGTTCAACTCTAGGTTTCCATTGATTTCGTAAGCCAAAAATGAAATTCTTCTATAATGTTCTCTTATTAGCACTGCAGGTCAAGCTGGGTGCCTCCAGAGAGGGACCCTGAGCAAAGAAATTTCTGGGAAATTATACCCTTAGAACCCCTCACGTGACAGTTTGGACCAATAGTAATATTAGGGTCTGGGATCTTCTATTCTTCATTGTCTCTAGGAAGCCCTTTTATCTTATTTCTAAGGTTGCAGCTTCTGCTCATGATCTGGCTCTGGGGATCTCTTTTACTTAACCAGGTAAAACTTCAGCCTACCCAGGTGCAAGTTCACAGCTTGTGACCGAAGACTTCAGCAAATTTAGCTGCTAAGGCTGGGCAAGTTATGCCCAACAAGTTCTAAAGAAGTAGCACACCAGATCACACAACAGTTTTCAAACCCCAGTCTCAGAGCTTATTCTACTGAGCGTATTGCCAAAATCAAAGCTATGGAGAAGCATCATAAAACTTAACTGCTTCAGTTCACGGAATAAGTTTTCTTATGGCAAAGAAGTAAATTTTTCAACCGTGTATCCTAGCAGTCAATGAAAATTAACATTTTTGTAGCAGATCAAATTCACGACATGCATAAGTACTCAGTTTTTATTAATGGTTGAACAATGGTTTCTGGAAGCTCTTATTAAGAAAAATAACGTCATTTAGAAGTGACCCAGTGTTATGGGAGTTTTTCCAAGTGTTATTATAATATTAGAAGGATGATTAATATTATGACACACAATTCTTTCATCTTTTCTGGAACGTAAGTACTTTTCAATCAATAGAATAACTGATACGCATGTGAGTAGGAGAAAGATATCAATGCAGCAAAGAAAGTGTTTTTCAACTGCATTCTCCTCAAGCATTTTACTGCACTGCTAACAGAGAAGGTACCTCATTTGGTACTAGACTAAGAAAAAGATGCAACCGACTTCAAACTAAAGCACAGCAAGAGAAATCAAAACAATCAGAACAAGAAATCAAAACAATGAATTACTACTACTCCTACTAGCAGTAAAAAATTAGACTAAATCCTTTCAGCTAAATTGGAGACATTCTCTCAACCATGTCCCAAACCATCTAGTTACATGGAGGATCAACCACTCGGGGACTTTTATATTTAGCAAGGCAGATGCTCTGTTAGTAGCACCTGGCTCCACTTACCATGGAGAATACACCTGTATGATGGGGGAGGAGGAAAAATTGTATTACTGCAAAGTTCCTACCCCGTTTTGTGATCAATCCCTTGAAAATCTCTGTCACATTAGACATCGTGAAAATATGGATATTACTCTGTCAGGGTTGTGAACAATAAATGACAAGTCTAGTCTCTCTTGATTTCACTGGGGGGATCTCAGCTCATGTAAGCAAAGCCTGATAACTTCTTGTAGGATTCCTGGAACTCTCCCTCACTTTTTAGCGCCTCAAACAAAACATCCTTTTCTTCATCCAGGTAATGGATTTCAGACATATTCCTGAAGCAACCTAGGCTGTCCCTGGTTTTTATCAGGAACTAGCAGCCCAGTAGAATGGATATTCAGCGTGATGAATTGGGTGTGGGGTGAAGGAAAAAAAAAATGAATGAGCACAGACACTGTCAAGTGTTTTCTGGCAGAAAATATTAATGATGTGCTTGGAGTTTCCTGATAACTCTGTCAGATGGCCCATTACTGGGAAAAATCTTCCCCTTCGACAGCATGCCAATGTGGTTGTGGAGTCAGAACTGGGAAGCAGCGGCAGTTACAATATACAAAGTGAGGGTAGTTTTGTTCTCTGGGGCTCAGGTAAAGCACTGAAATAAGATTCCCTGCTTTGACTTTCAGAAATACAGTCGCTGTACCTGAACAAGGCAGATGAGGCATGTGCAGCAATTCAATGGGTTTGTGTTCCTGGTTCTACAGATAGAGGTTTCGTAAGCTACTGCATGGGGGAAAGAAGATGAGCAGCCAACTCACTGGACTTACTGAAAACATTTCATCAATTACTTGCAGATTTTAAAATATCACTTAAATATTAAGAGAGCCTTTGGATGCAGCTGCGCAGAACAGACGTCTCCCAAAGTTGAGCAAAAAAGGGGAAAGAGGGTAACCCCATTTCCTGATTCAGGGATCAAATTATTTCTACATTCTTTTAAATTTATGCAAAAGGTTAGCAAAGATCTGTCACAGGTTGCTGAGGGCTCCCCACTAATTCCGGAGGCCAAAGCATTTTTGCTTTTTTGTTTTGAGTGGATATGCTATTTCTGCTCTGTAACATTAATTCTCTACTTACATGCAAGAAAATTCCTTTAGCTAACCTTGAAATAATACCAGATTGATTAATTCTGACAAGCAGTATTGAAATCAACACCCTGCTGTGGAAGGGGTATTGAAGAAGGGCCTCTGTCTTAAATGAGATAGTTTCCCTTGTGTAGGGAAGAGATTAAAATCCTCAAAATGCAAACTCTGGCAAACCGATCATCAAGATAAAAAGATAGCAAGGGCTTGACCTTCCAGCCAAGCACACCATCTTTTCTAACACTTTTATTTATTGAATGCTGCCAATTACTGAAGATTAGCCATTTCTTTCACCTAGTTGCCTTCCTATCATTCAGCAGTGGTCATGAAAATACTGGCTGAAAAGGGAGGAGCTGAACTGAAGATGGATAATTGCTATAATGCACCGGCCACGCTAGAGGAGTCTTGCTCATAGTGTGGAGAAACTCTTGTGCCTTTACACGAGTGCAGGACAGCTCCAGTCCTCAGGTGAATCTAGTTCTCAGGCAGGAGTCTAGTGGCACTGATGCTAAAGTATAAAAACAGCCCACGTCCATTCAGATAAAGGAAGACAGCATTCGCATTCCAGCTCAACAGCAAGCAGTAGCAGAAAAAAGAAACTCCGTCAAAGAAAGGCTTTGTATCTATACGTCCTTATTCCACATTTGAATAGTTGATATTCACTTAGAAACTCACTGGATAAAAATTTGAAATGCAAGTACACTACAGAAAAACAAAACAAATAAACTGGAGGGAGTCTTTGACAGTTACAGTTAAACACAAAAAATCCCCCTCTAACGTGTAGGAGACTGAGAAGTTTTCAGAATCAAGAATTGGGAGCTGAAAAATGCTGGCAATACAAATATCTGTGGAATTTATTGTACTTTAACAAAACAATTACATACTGTGGTCGTTTTTTCCCCACAGGACACCTACCTCCTCCAGAGCACAAGAGGGATGGTGTCTGTGGATGAATCAGGCTTGCCGAGTGAAGGGCTGTTGTTTGAGGGTTTGCCTCCTTCAATTTGATTAAAACCTTGCCAAGCAAATTCTGGCATATCTGTACATTTTTAAATTGCTCCACCAGATGGCCATTATTCAGCTTATGGGGGAGGCACTGGGGGAGTTTTTTAGGAATCCAGAAATTTGTGTGCACATGTCATCAAATTAATAAGGATTGTTTCTCTTAAAGAAGAGCCTGATTTGGTCTGGTACAATGTAGGGGATTCAAGACAGGGATGAAAATAGCAGTGTGATACCAGTATGTGCTGCTTTCCTCGTGCTGCAGTTGCCTTGTATTGGCTATATTCCATCAGTAATGTGGGATGTGCCCCGGAGGTGAGGATGTAGGACATAAAAACTGCACGAAGGGGTCACACCAATGATCCGACTAGCCCAGGCCCCCCTGAGGATCTTGACTGGGGACTGCTGCGGGGCGAAGAATATATTCACAGTGACTACTGGCAGAGCATGTTTGCCAGCTCCCTCTGTGACCAGTGGAGAGAGATGAAGACTCCTGGCAAGGGAGACCAAGTTGACACCTCAGCAGCCCTGAACTGTCCGTTAGGGCCGGCAGAAGGACGCTTGTAAAAGGAGGCTCACCAGATGTGCCAAGAGATGTTCACAGAGACCCAAACCAACACTGTCCTTCTTGTTAATGCTTTCCCTCCGCCACCCATCCTGCTACTGAATGAAAGTGAAATTGGAGATATTTCTACATTTCCTTTGACAAAAGGAGAGCTTAAGCATATTTCTGGAGTTGGACCACAGGTCAAACCGCTCCCCCTGGCCCAAATGAGTAAGACAAAAGTGCAAGTGTGTTATCCTTTAGATGAGGAAAATAGCCAGGAACTGGTTTCTCTGTGGTTAGATTTTCATTGCAAATCTCTCCCTAGTGCCAGGTTTTGGTGTGGTTTTCTTTGCTGTCATTGCTTTCTTACCTTTTTTTGTTGTTTTTTTCTTTGTGTTTGTTTTTAATTTTTTCCTTTTAATGCACACTCAGACTTTTAGTATCTTTCTTTACTCAGAAATATTTTTTAAAAAATTGTAGGAGAAAAGGGAGAAGAGGTGAGAGACGAGAGAGTGTTTTCTTGTCAGTGTATAATGAAAAGGCTGAACGTCTTTGCATATATGGGAGAATCTGCAGTTGTTTTCTTGCTGAGACTTCTTTAGACAGACTAGTTCCATTTAGAAGTTCAGGTGTGATGTGTTTTGTGTATAGCCTCTGATGAAGAAAATTTGCTTGGCTAAGTCTGAAATAAGAATATTAATTAAAAATTAAAAGCATTCAAATAGAAGTGGTCAATGATATTTTAGGAATCTCCAACACTTTATTTTTAATGGCTTGTGATGGGTGCAGAGTCCAATCCTCATATCCCCTTGACAAAGACGAGTGATGTTTCTGGACCTCTGCATACAAAAACAGTGACCGAGGATTCATATAAATACATTGCCATGTGCTTACATCTTTATTTAGTTACTCAGGTAGTCACATCAGAGCCCTCTTTTAGCTTGGCTTAGTGAACAGCAGCCAGCAGGTGTTGAGCGTCTCCACAGGTTTGACAGATTTGTTTTCAGCCAGGCTTTGTCTGCCTCGTTTATTTAGAAGATAAACTTTTTGAGTCCCACACTGTCTCTTTTTCTGGGTGCAATTCTGAGCCATGAGAAGCCAGGAGATTTATCTCATCTTTAACAGGGACCCAGGTAGAGCCTGTTGTGTAGGACTTGCTGTTGGAAAGAACATAGAGGTACTCCAGTAGTACAAACAATTATTATTAAGGATAACTCATTCCTGTAGACAAAGACTGTATTCTGTAAAGAAGCTGATCCCAGTTGTGTGTGCTGAATCCTGCTGATACATGCATTTTCAATTTAACCTTATGCAATAAATGTGCATAAATACGTGTGTATGGTCTTTCAAAGCACTCGTTATTGTCCTGACTCTGCTGACGCTGATGTCAGTAGAAGGCTCCTCCTGGAGTTCAGATAGCTGATACAAGGCCAACACTAAGTGTTTCTGAAAGTCTCAGCCATATAATCCATTTGTTTAAATTAATTCTTTTTTTTTTTCTTTTTCCAGTGGAAAAATAAACAGATTTTAAAGGCATAATGTTACTCTCATCACAAATGTTGCGCACTTACCTAACATCTTCTACTCAGGCTGTTGAATGAATGCCTTCTTTGCCTCTGTCTATACTACTGGAGGCTGTCCTGATGCGCCCCAGACCCCTGAGGCCCCAGAGGAAGTCAGGACAAATGAGAAGTTCACCCTAGTTGATATTTCCGTGCTATATGACACAGGCATTGCCCTACATCTCTTTTACAGTGCAGTGCATAGGCTCCTGAATTCAAGCAAAACCTGAGGAAAAAAGGCTGCCAAAGCAGAATTGTCTGCCAGAGGAAGGGGAGATGTTTCCAGTGGATAGCCGCAGGTGTTTGTCTAAAACTGGAGGAGGTGCAGGAAGCAAAGATCAGAAAAGATTCTTATGCTACGACCTACCATAGCAGAGAGGTAAGCAAAAACTGACCTAAAGTGTGGAGAAGAGAAATACATTTGGTGAGGGGAAAACAGCTGTCAGCTGGAGACTTTCAGAGTGAGTTTTAAATATTGCTGAGACTACATTGCTCAGAAGTTAAGTGAATCTTCTGGGAAGAATATTTCATTTAGCCCATTGCATTAAAGTGCTACAGCTGTCTGCAAGAATGGCAGTTTCTTACAGAGGCTTTTATGTTACACCCATTGTTGTAATATCTGGCAAGCTTGTGCGTAAGGTAATCTGACATGCATCTCTCAAGTTATTCCTCCTTCCAGTTGGGCAGTTGTGTGTGCATTGTTAATGGCTAAATTTTATATTTTCTTGGCTTTTATTTCTCTTGTACTTCCATTATTAGATCAAGAGCAAATTTAGAAATAGCTAGGAAGAAATGTTTTTCTTCTACAGAAGTCTTAACTAAAAGCAATCTCTTTTCATAGTCAATTGCGATAGAAATATGTGAGGCTTTTACCATAAACCTGATGTATTTTGATTAAAAATACAATTAGGACAAGTTTCCATTTAACTGAGAAGCTATTTTTTTCTATAAGAAAAAATAATTCATCACACAATTCCTTAATCATATTGAATAAAAATTAGTTTCTTACTATAATACAGATCTACCACAGCACCTGCCACCCTGAAGGACCTCAGGCTTAGAAATCAGGCATTACTGGGAAGTAGCTTGGGAAATCTTTAGCAGAATACAAAAGGCAGTGGATGAGTTCAGGTCAGAAATATAATCATTCAAATAATAAAAAAGCAGGTATTTAAATATAGGAATATTACTTAAGTTTGGACCTCAGCCTTGGCACAGGCTCATACCTTGTCTGAAGGTGATGTTTAACGTGCCAAAATCCTTTTCTGTGTCTGAGTAGTGAGCAAGTAGGACTCTTTCCTTGTTATTTAGAAATGTCCCAAGTCTTGGTAATTTGTGCCTTTAAATGGGGTTCAAAAGGGCCAAATATCAATGAAATGCCTTTGAGAATATAGGAATGGTTGAAAAAACCTGTTTGGATCTGTCTTGTAAATACGTGACAAAGCACTGGTGGATATTTTATTAAGGTTTTGTGCTTTTTCGTCATACCCTTTTTATTGTCATTGAGAAAATCTTGCAAGAATTTTATTTAGGAAGTTTTCAGCGGCCTGTTGATCCAGTGTTCTGTTTAACTGTGGCTTCTGTGTGCAGCTGCAGAGCATTATTGTGTCGTGTATTAAAATGAGGCACTGATTTAGTTAGAAGGACTCTGCAGGAACTGATGAAAGCGATCTCTTTTTCAAAAGAGGGAAATATGTTTTTCCAGACCTCTTAAAAGGGACACATTGACAATGCACCAAGCAGTTTAGAAACCCAAATGAAAACCCATAAAGCCCATATACCAGACAGTCGTCCCTAACTTGGTACTCTTCTCATTCTGAACAGCTTACCGTGTATTTAACCCTAGGTCGGAATTTAGGCACTGCTGATTTCACCAGGAGTTAAATCCACACCTAGGTTAGCTACAAATATGAGAAATACAAAAGCCATTGTGAGACGCAGCAGATACAAAAAAGCAAAGTTTTTTTACAAGGATGTGTGAAATAAGCATTCCTCTCGGGCTTCAAAATATTATCTTTACACCATAGGAAGCCTGAACCATCACAGGTATGTAGACATCTTGGTCCTAGCAATGCCACTGGGAACCAAACATTTAAACACCTCTTGAGAACAAGAACAACACTGTGCAAAGGTATTTAAACAGCTAATGGTGTACACCAGGTTGCCTAGTAGGATTTCTCAACTTGGTAATGTACCTAGTTTTGAATGGTTTTAAAAAAACCCAAACAACATCGCATTTCAACAAGTCACTTTTTTATAGCAGTGATAATGCTGTTGCACTACAAATGCTTTCTCGTTGAAAGTGTCCTATTCAAGTAAGTATCTTATGATTTGTATAATAACATGCTGTGGATCTGTTCACCGTAGCTTTAGTAGGATTATTGGAATGTGAGACAGTGTGCAATGCTTTGATTTTCCTTTTCTCATAACTATTGATTTGCAAAAACTAAACAATACAGCCTTGAATAAAA
>WEIS01065809.1:0-22343 GCA_013389965.1 Todus mexicanus
AGAAAGAACCCAAACACATGCATTATTCCTGTAGGAAAGAAAACCTGCAGTATTCCTACTAGAGGGAAGCATCCTGTTGATGGAATCAAATAAAAGGGAACAAGTATATATGGCAAGTATATTGTGTCTAACAGAAATGTGAAACAGGCTCCTTTGACCCGCACTCTGGAGTGAGACCCAGTCAGCAGGTGATGGAGGGTATACAGAGGTAAATCAGCAATGGTGACCAGGATCTCTTCCAGTGGAAGTGGATATTGGACTGGGCCTTCTTGCAAGCAAGCACGACAGATTCATAAAAACAGCACTGTTGTGAACTGTGGAAATTGTGAAAGCAGCTCAGGTGCATGGCCTTCACCATTTGAGGTTATTCCCAAACATATTTGCTGGTTACACATCTGCAGTAAAACCTTTTTCCCTGAGAACTGGTTAGTTGATGTTCCCAAATCCCTGCTCTGTATAATTTCCTCCTTTGCCATTTTCCCTCAGTGTTTTCTCTCTCCGCCAAGTTTTGCAGCATCATTGCTGTGAGATCTCCAGTGTGATCATAGCCAGCACTGTCCTGTCTGTTTTATCTCCCTGACTGCCAGTCACAGGAAATTCTCACATGAAGGAGGATTTGTGAAGAGACCGCCATCTCCGCATGCCGCCTCTCACTTGTTCCCTTTTTTCAGTTCCTGCCACAGTTCCTTGCTGCTCAGTCTCAGTTGTCTGCTGAATCTAATCTGTTCCCCCTGCTCCTTCACTGAAGGTACATTCAAAGTTATTGCTCAGAATATAGCAAGGGAGAAAGCTCCATCTTATTACCCTCTTTTAAAAGCAATAGCTCTGTGTATAATGTTTTCTTCCCATTTAAGTCACTCCTTCCTTTGCACTTTGAGGTGTGGTCCTCATGTCTCAGCCCAGCTTTGGACCCTGAGGCTTGGAGAGAAATGACATTGCTGCCACCTTCCCTCAGCCACTCAAGTCTTGTTCTGGAAAATTTATGTTCTCTGTCCTGGTCAAATCCGGTAAATGCCTTTAGACTGACTTTAAATGCACGTCCACTCCCAATGAGTTAAGAGCTTAGAGGTGGGGGTCAGAGGATTCAGCCTGCCCCCACATCTCTCTCTTTCCATCACAAGACTCCAGAAAGTTCATGGTTTACTGCAGACCCACCCCTAGCCTGCAGTTCTCCTCAGGTCAACTGGGATGCATCTCCAGCTTGTCCACTTAAAATCTATTTGTTTCATCATAGAGTTTATTAGTATGAGGCAAAGCCCTTCAACACCTTCTTCAGACTATTTCTCATTGAAAAGACCTTTTTTTTCCTTCTTAAAAGGAGATGCCACAAATATCCTTTCACTTCCTAATACCACAGCCCTTGCTGGCAGCCACTTCCTCAGAGCCAGTGGCATTTCCCAGTGTGGATGTGAGGGGACAATCGTGTTCCTCAGGGTCATGTGGCTCCCAGCCAAGGCATGCAAATTCCCTTCCCAGCTCCACTCCAATGCTGAATCATCTGTTACAGGGAGCTGGGAGTTGAGTTGCAAGGGGCAAAAACATCTGCTTAGTGAGGTGCTCTGGGAACAAATTTTTCTCTGCAACAAATTGGAGAAGATGCTGAAATGTGAAATGATCCCCACTGCTTCTGCTAGGGTTCACAGTGTAGCTGTATTTTTAGCTCTCTACCTCTTGTTTTTGCCATTTATTATTTATGTCACAGCTTGGGAGAGGTCACTTTTGCGCATCACTCTCTGAACTTTCAGGTAGTCAACGGCTGCAGCACATGGATTTTTCGTCCTTTGATTAGGTATGGTCCAGTAAGCTTGACTAATGCTGGCAGACTCCCAAAGCTTGGTTTGCTAGAGAATAAGCCTAATACCCATTATTTTATCCCCAAGGTAGCTCAGGTTTCCAGACAGCTTTCAAGTTTGAGAGTAGGAGGCATGAACAAGTCAGTTGATTAATTACAAGAGGTTATTTTGTACATCAGATTCCTGTTTTCAGCTGCTAAGAAAGAGGGAAACCTCCTAATCTGTCAGAAATTTGCCTGTTTGCTCATGTGGCTACTTAGCATGGGAGCAGGCTGCTCTCTCTTTAAAAACCCTGTTAAGAAACAGGAAAGATTTTCCAGTATTGTTTTCCTCCTTTACATGCATCAGAGAGAGTTACACCTTAAAATCGCAAGCACCTTATTCCCTTATGTGTGTGCATGGAGAATGGGGAGAAATTACACTCCCCTTTCTTTAGCAGGAGCCAAGCTCTTCTATCTCAGACTACAAAATTAGCTTTGAATTTCTGGTGTCTGTAAGGGTGCCACATCTGCCACAGCATGGAGGGCACAATTCAAGGTGGACTTAGAAGCAATTGCATTTTCTGGTATTTATGACCTTCATGATGGATGGTTTGTGGTTCATTCTGAGACACTAGCTAGCCCTCAGAAGGAAGTTTACTTTCCCTCTCTAGTCTTTTACTGGATAGCGAAGACATAGCTCAGTAGCTAGGGAACTCCAAAATAGCACATTTTGAACCCATACACAGAAAGACAGGAAGATTAAAACAAACTCCCCTCCCCGCACCCTCTCCCCCCCTTATTTTTTTCCATGGCAGATCCTTCCCTACTTACAAGCACTGAGCCCCTACCGAGTTGACTTCATTAAAACCGTAAGAAATGTCTAACTAATTTGAGGAAACAATGAAGAACGAGCAGCATGAGGCTAAGGAGCAATATGCCTACCCCCACTGTCCTTGCCACTGGTTCTTCACCTCTGCATCCTGGATGACCACCCAATAAACCAACCTGCTTTTTGCACATTGCTCTTTACTTCTCTCAACTCAGTTTGTTGGAGGCTAATAAAACCCCAGCATCAAATAAGCACAGACAGAGTTCAACTTCACCAGAGGGAGAGTGGGAAAGACTGTCTTCTGCTTTCCACAGGGAATGCTAACCTATACCTCCAGCAGTCATTCTCACAATTTGTATTATTTCCCTGCTGCCTCTGTAGTGATGTCTCACCCCAAGGCTGCTCAGCCTGCCCACACTGGTGGCAAGCTCAGCCTGACTATGACATTAGCAGCGGCATCCTTCAGTGTCTGCCAGGTTACTGTCAGAGCTGGGGAGGTCCTAATCACTCCCTCCTAACACAAGTCTTCATGACTCCTGCTAGTACTGATTTCAGGGAGTTGGGACACCTTTCCTCTTCACATAAGAATGCTATCCTTGCAGGTGCAGTCTGTGCCTGCTGCCCTTCCCCCATCTCATTGGTAAATGTCCCCTTCTCACCAACTCCCAGTCCCATGCTGCAACATGTAGAAGAATGGAGGATGCTGCCTACAAATGGTTTATCCATGGCATTTCCCTAACAGCATCCTATTCATTTGAGCAACCTCTTGCAGCATTTCCCCAGGGACAGAAGTTTTTAGTTGGCTTGTAAGAACATAATTTTCTTCACTAAATGAATTGGTTTGGGTATTTTTACTACCAAAGCAGAAGAAGTGGCAAATGAATGATGTCTGTTAATTTCCATCCCTGTGTAATTTCCATCCCTCTGTAATTTCCAAGTGCTTCAAGGTCTGAGTGCAGAAGCCAGCAGGGAAGGGGATAGGGCAACTGAGCAATGCCACAAAAAATGAAAGCTATCTTGATACAGAACATTAGAGTACAATTGAAAGCAGCTGCACTTTTTAATTTAATGCCCATCCTAGATACAAAATGAAAACAGCATCTACGTTTGTAATAGTATAAAGCTTTAAACCACTCCTAACTAAGAGTGAGATGTCTGATATCATTACAGACCTGATCCTTTACTGGCTTCTGAAGAAAGGTTCAGGGACACTTGGCTAGTGCCAAGTGATGCAATATCCCAACATTTCTAAGAAACTCTAGCACTATAAAGCTTAACACCATAATAGCTACAAAAAGGTGTCTGAAAATGTTATGAGCTACTAAACATTTTAAGGTAGAGATCTCAGGAGAACAGATTAATGGTCTATGCATAAGGGAGAGACACACATGTAGAAAAATCAAGTACTGTAAAAAATGAAGTTAAATTAAATAAAATTCAGAATCAAAGAAGAGATTGCATTAGGACTCACACTCCGCTCCACTGCCTCAACCAGCTTTGTTGACATAAATGTCAGAAACCCATGCACTGGAAAAAACCTCTGTCCTCTAAAGCAAGGTAATAAGTTAGACATGGAAGATTGTGCCACTGAAGACACTGCATCCATACTGAAAGTGTTTTCATGACTGATGATGATAGATCCTCTGCTGGCTATGAGTTGTATGAGAAAAAATTAATTTCCTTCAGCTTTCTTTGGGCATACAGAAAACAAGGCAATGAAGTATAGATAATATGGTTGGCAAATGTCATCTCTGGATATTCAATAGGACAGATCTTTAGCTTGTATATCAGCACAGCATCATTGCCTTTATATTAATTAAGCATCTGCTCCAGTATATTAATGGTTCTGTTATTGTTTTCTCTTATTAGACATCCATATCTATTTTAAAAAACAAATTCTCAAAAGAGCTGTTTTAAGCCAATGGACCAAAAAACCCCACCCCATAGAGAAAGAAATATCAGAATGGTATTCAGGGGCCCTAGAAACAACATAGGTAACTTAGCCTGGGATTTGTTTGCAAGAAAAATGAATATTCAGGGCATGGTTTATTTCATCCCTGCCAGGATGTGCCTGCCCTTTCTTGCACCTCTAGTCTCTATGCATGCATGCCTCTGCATACTAAGTGAAATCCAGTAATAGTACTCNTTCTATACTTGCACATACCTTGCTTGTGAAGCTTCACAAAGGTCAATGATAAGTGCAAAACACAAGTCAGAGCATATATTAGCCTTAGAGAAATGTACTCTTGTGTGCTTCAATATCTTACTTCTGCTTAAGATATCTGGATCCCAAATTAGCTTTGAATCCTGTGCTTTCATCTAATGTGCCAGTCTGTGGGCCAAGTTTCTGTATTTGAAGCCAGATTCTACTCTTTGATGGACACAGTTTCACTCCCGATGGTTTTTGTTTGAACTCCATGCACAAAGCAGATGGTAAAGTCAGATATACAATCCAGGACCTTAATTTGGTGTGGATGGAATGCTCTAGAGCACTGAATTTGCAATGAAAAGATGAAATAATTTGATTTTAAGGTAGGGAAATTCTACCTATTTGTTCAGGTTATGGTGCCTTACAATACATCATTACAAAGTAAGTCAGAGGCATGAGTGGGCTGATAAAGTCGATTGTGAAAATGAAGTTTAAAANAAAATCGCTCCCCAGTACCATAGGAGTGCTTAAATTAGATTAACCATCATAGAGCAAGCATGTGTGTAATCATTTACTTGGGTTCTTCTATTGATCAGAACTATTTCTTTTTTCAGCATTCTCTCAAAATAGAAATATAAATAAATATTAGTATAAATAGAAATACATATATAATTAACTATAAACNTTATTGGTTTATCTTCATAGGAAAGTGGTAGACATTCAAAGGAACACAAATCTATTTACTCCAGTTTCTGCTGGCTGTAAGTAAGAATGCTATGACTGAATATTTTTTTTTACTGAATTTTTAGGAGTGTAAATTGCTCTTTATCTCAAATGACCAAAAAATTTAAGGCAAAATTGAACAGCAAATGTATATGATGTAATTTTAGAAGGTCAAATTCTTACAAACCATTAGAATTCTTTCCATAGACTTTAGTGCACAGAAGCATCCATCCAATGTATGCGTTCATGTGTGAACATACCATATGTGGGCTTTTCAGCACGGTATTAGAGAGGAAGCTTCACTGATCATATTATTAGGTACTCCCCAAATAAGCTCATCTCACACAATTTTAGACATTTAAGAACAGTCATCTATAAGTAACTCACTGTAGTCTCCCTCCAGTCAACGGAGTGAGATAGGCATAGCCTATCTGTCTCTTAGGCATCGCCTTCAGAAGAGAAGGAATCGTGCTCTAAAGCACATCTTTTCCTCCCACTTAGGAGATAACTCCATTTCATCAAAGGATCCCTTCAGGAGTCCTCCACAATTGTTTGGATTTGATGTATAATCTATGCTGGTCATATAGAAATATAATTTTCCTTGGTTGTTTCAGAAGTCCTTAGGGTCAGAAGAGAGATCTGGACAGGACGCTAATGGTCGTCCTTTTTTATTGTCTTAGATATGGAATAGGAGTGTTTCTAGTGGTAAGAAATGCTCTCAGCACTCTTTCTGTCATTCTACAGTGTGTGCACTAGAGCTCATCACTTTGATCTTTCCCTATGTCCCCTTTAAGATCTGGTTTTGCAGTTCAGATGGAGCACTACAAAGAGCAGCCACAGTTTCACTGCCATCATTATTTTTTCATTAAGTTCACCTACATCATGCAGTAATTGAGTTTCCTGATTTGGAATCCTGAAGGTTTTCAAGATTCTTTCAACCTATCAATCCTGCTAATGTCCATACCCAAATACAGCTTGTCCAGCCATCAGCACAGACCATTATGCACCCTGCACTTCTGCCCTAAGTGAATCCCTATGCTCCCCTTCTATCCTAATCTACTTACACCCAGCACAGATGAATCTTGCAATACCTACCCAGCAGGTAAGCACAGAATGATTTAATGCTGGCATTTAAGTGTAAACATAAAGGAGTTGAATGATGTGAGTTTTGTACATACCACTTTTTTTCACCCAGAACTGGAGAATGCACATTAAACTACCTTTGCTGGTTGGAAGAATGCCATCCTGGAAACAGTGTGCTGCTATGCACATTGCTCTGCAGAAGCAGAGGGACCTGTCCAAAGTGATCAGCTTCCAGTTTGGCAATTTTTTGTGATGACAGTGATGAGTTTTCTAGCAGTTAGCCATGCTGGAAACAAAAACACACATATACTAGGCACTGAAGAGGAGCGTTTAGATGATTTCTCTTGTGTAAAGGAAAGCCAGAATGTATTGTTCACATGAAGTGAGGCCTGGGAACATGGTATTTCAGGACAGACATATTAAATAGCACTTCTACACAAGTCAGGTGGTGTTTTTTTCTATTTTAAGTGCAGAAATATTCAAATGTACATTGAAACTTTTAAAACACATAGCTTAATGCTTGAGAGAATTAATGCTTTCTTTATTCACTTCACGTTTTGCTCTTGAAGCAGATATCTTGAGAGGTGGGAGATCTTTCCTTGTATTTTTTGAAGAGCATTAAATAAATCTGAGTCTAAGCATGAAGAGACAGTACAGATTAAATTGGTGCTTGTTATATCTTCAGTAAAGGCAAGAATTTTCTGAAGCATCTTAACCACAAAGGCCAAACTGTTAGAAAAAAAGAAATTCCAAGTAGGAAGAAAAAAGATACACACTCATAGCAACACAATCAATCCCATACACACCTTGTTCATTCAGCCTAAAGCAACTACAAACTACCTAATGTTTGCTACCGGCCATAACACCCACACAATTACTGTGGATCCCCTGCAGTATGGTAGCTAATGAGGTGCTGATAATGTGTACTCAGAAAGCACTACCTCAATGAATGTGAGATTTCAAGTCCTCCTGCACTGAGAATACCTGCAAGGAGAAGGTGGCCTCTCAGGGCACAGCTCTGCTGTCTGCTTTTGGGCATCCCTTTGGCCTCTGATTTTTGTCTGAGGCTGCAACTGCAGGTCACTAGAGCAGAAGTTGCCTGGCACTTCCCAGGCCTAAGTCCTCAGTTAGTATTATGGATATTTTTGAGATGCAAACATAAAGATTCCTCTCTGTTAATGGCAAATTATTTAGCTTTTGGCAGATTGTTGCTGCAAAAACAGGCTTTGGTAGCAGTAGCAGTAGAGTAAATAGTGGGTTTTGTGGTTTAACTCAGACAGCAACTAAGCACCACACAGCCACTCACTCTTTCCAATGGGATGCTGAAGAGAATTAGAACACTAAAAGTGAGAAAACTCATGGGTTGAGAGAAAGACAGTTTAACAGGTAAAGCAAGTGTTGTGCATGTAAGCAAAGCAAAACAAGGAATTCATTCATGACTTCTCATTCGTAGGCAGGTGTTCAGCCATCTGCACGTGTCATGGTTTAGCCTCTGCCGTCAGCTAAACACCACACAGCCCCTCACTTGCTGCTTCCCCCTCAACCTTCCCTCCCTCCTCTCCCCCATGGAATAGGAAGGAAAATCAAGAGGAAGAAAAAAAGGTGAGATCACAAGGGTTGAGATAAGGATAGTTTAATAAAGCAATACAAAGAGAGAAGAAAACAATGCTACTAATGATAGTATTAACAAAATTATAGACAAAGCAATTATCAGGCTCTACCTGTGGCCAAGATGCCAACTTTCTCTGCTCCAGTTGCACTGAAACCACCCACTGAAGCAAGTTAAAAACAGGGGCCTCCACCGCAGGCCAGCCCTTCCCTCATATAGGGGCAAGACTCAGGACTATCCCATTGGCTGGTTGGGTTGTTTATTCTGGCTGTGGCCCCTCCCAGCTATGGCCGCTCCCAACTGATTGGGCCAGCAGCTGCTGGGGGTAATTATTCTGAACTGAACCCAGAACACTAGGAGAGCAGAGCTCCATCACATGTAGCTGTTACTTCTGAAGACAAACATCATCACACGGAATGTCCCCCCAGGTCCTTCTTCCTCCAGCTTTATATACTGTGCATGATGTCCTATGACCTGGGATATCCCTTTGGTCAGTTGGGGTCAGCTGTCCTAGCTGTTTCCCCTCCCAACTTGTGTGCTCCCAGCTTACTCACTGGTGGGATGGGGTGAGAAGCAGAAAAGGCCTTGACTGTGTGAAANTTTCCAATGGGATGCTGAAGAGAATTAGAACACTAAAAGTGAGAAAACTCATGGGTTGAGAGAAAGACAGTTTAACAGGTAAAGCAAGTGTTGTGCATGTAAGCAAAGCAAAACAAGGAATTCATTCATGACTTCTCATTCGTAGGCAGGTGTTCAGCCATCTGCACGTGTCATGGTTTAGCCTCTGCCGTCAGCTAAACACCACACAGCCCCTCACTTGCTGCTTCCCCCTCAACCTTCCCTCCCTCCTCTCCCCCATGGAATAGGAAGGAAAATCAAGAGGAAGAAAAAAAGGTGAGATCACAAGGGTTGAGATAAGGATAGTTTAATAAAGCAATACAAAGAGAGAAGAAAACAATGCTACTAATGATAGTATTAACAAAATCATAGACAAAGCAATTATCAGGCTCTACCTGTGGCCAAGATGCCAACTTTCTCTGCTCCAGTTGCACTGAAACCACCCACTGAAGCAAGTTAAAAACAGGGGCCTCCACCGCAGGCCAGCCCTTCCCTCATATAGGGGCAAGACTCAGGACTATCCCATTGGCTGGTTGGGTTGTTTATTCTGGCTGTGGCCCCTCCCAGCTATGGCCGCTCCCAACTGATTGGGCCAGCAGCTGCTGGGGGTAATTATTCTGAACTGAACCCAGAACACTAGGAGAGCAGAGCTCCATCACATGTAGCTGTTACTTCTGAAGACAAACATCATCACACGGAATGTCCCCCCAGGTCCTTCTTCCTCCAGCTTTATATACTGTGCATGATGTCCTATGACCTGGGATATCCCTTTGGTCAGTTGGGGTCAGCTGTCCTAGCTGTTTCCCCTCCCAACTTGTGTGCTCCCAGCTTACTCACTGGTGGGATGGGGTGAGAAGCAGAAAAGGCCTTGACTGTGTGAAAGCGCTGCTCAGCAGTAACTAAAACATCCCTGTATTATCAACACTGTTTTCAGCACAAATCCAAAACTTAGTCCCATACTAGCTACTGTGAAGAAAACTATCCCAGTCAAAACCAGCACAAGTGCTGAGAAGAGTGTTATCGTGAAATAACAGCATGTTATTCAACTCTTGCTGTGATTGAAATGTTGTTTAACTTCAGCACTTTCTTGTTTTAATTAAATATATCCCTTTCTTTCTAAAGAGAATGTCAGCTAAGAAGCATAATGATTTAAAAAAAATAATAAATTATTCAGACTTGCAGAGGACAAAGAAAGGTTTCTTTTTCAGTCAATTTATACTGAGTCAATCTGCCAGGGCCAAGAATTAGCACTATGTGAAAAGAAACCAGTCATCAGAGATGGGAGCTGAAAACACCAGAAACATAAGTGTTCTTCAGGTGCTGTCTTTATTCAGACTGGCTGAAAAACAAGAGCAGTGCACTGTGGTTTCAGAAACTCAAAGTGAACCATTTCCCCTTGCTACATAACTCACACCAATCTTACTCTCATGTCTTAATCTTAGACACACACCTTCACAATCAAAATTGTAATTGCATTATATTGTCATTGAGAAATAGGTAATGAGATACAACATTCCTCACATGCAAAAATCAGTGCCATGTTTGGGAAGAAGGCTTCAGCTATCACTGGTAAATTTTTTTACCCATTACTTACTATTTTATTCCTATTTTCCTCGCTGTTCTTTATTAGGGTATTAGATGCGTAGATGGTTGGACTTGATGATCTTGAAGGTCATTTCCAACCCTGATGATTCTATGTTCATTTTATTGTGGGATCCAAGAAGTCATGCTTAGGCTGGTACAGCTCAAATTTCAGCTCAAAACCTGTAGGAATGACACTTTATAGGTAAAGTGAGGCACAATCAAAGACATAACATAAGAAACTGACTGCCTTATTTTGATCATTGTAAAATACAGATGGTGTATTGACATGGAGAACTCTGATGCTTGAATATCCTGAAATTGCCTCAAGTATACTGCAACCCATCCTAGTAGAATAGCAGATTTTTGGGAAGAGCTTCTGTTTCTTGAAATTTACGCTTGTGTATATGAAGTTACCCCTATAATCATATTGGAAATATACTTAAAACTAGCCACACTTGTGAGAGAGCCCAGTTTGACACCAATAATGATATATCAGTAATGCTTATTTTTAGAGATAAAATATAACTTTTAAAAAACCCCAACCAAACAACACAATGCACAAGTAAAGCCATATATGACATATAATAAACTAGATTAGAAAAGGTTAGGTGATAATAAATCCTGCACATATGCCATAACCTCCAGATATTCAGTTATTAATTGGGTATTCACACAAAAGAGCCTTGGCTCTTTTCCATTATGCTTGACAGTACAATCTTGGTAACTCAAAGTGAGAGTTTTTTGAGGGTCAGAGGGTTGCTGCTTTGGCTCACTTCTTACTTCTGTCACAAGCAGCCAGTCCTACTGCAGATAGAGACCAGAGCCACATTCTTGGCTCTTCCCCACTCCTCCAGCATCTGGTCATGCTTAGCTGGCAGCCACCTTGCAAAGAAAGTGACTTCTGTCAGCCCTTTCAACAAATGCAGAAGCTGTATATTAGGAAGGGAAGGCAGCCTCTTGTGTCCCCTCCTGGTGCTAAGGATCCCTCCTAGATTCAGGCAGAATCTGGCTTTCCAGTAAATACTCTTTTAAACATTGTTTTGCTCTCATCAAAGGTTGCCAAAATAATACTTGCATGCACTTTATTCATTAATCACCTCATTTAAAAAGGAAGGTATCTTCCTTACATGCCTGAGGATTTTGCCTTGGCTGGAGTTAACCCATAGGTCTCCTGCTAGCATTTTCTGCTCAATTAGTTATTTCAAAATTATTATTGAACCTGCACAGATATTGTGTAATCCAGGTTAAATCAGGAAATAGTATAATGAGTATAATGAGAAAGCAGTTACATGGGGAAGGGAGGTCAAAAAAAGCAGTAACAGGAACTCAGAAAACATGAGGATATAAATAGGACAGGTGCTATCTTCACTCTTGTAATGTGATGGGGATGCAGAAATTGACCTAAAAATAGAGGAGACTAAAAGAAAACATTCTGAAATGCACAGTAGAGGCCATAACCTCAGCTGATGTAATACAACGTCCTCCTCCAGAAATGAGTGCAGAAGCAAATCACTACAGCAGAATAATAAGAACGTACATATTTATAGAAGAAGTGGCAGAAATAGCACTTGTGAGAAAACATTACTCAAAGCTAAAGAAAAATGCTTATTGAAGTAGACTACATTTTGTGATCAAAGCTGTGATTACTATATTACGCTTACAGTAAAGGCAAGGAATGAATAGACTAGGTTAATTTTAAATACAAATTAACCAAGCAACATTTGGTAACTATGGCACAGATGGTAACCAATCCTAAAAAAGAAGGGATCATGTTTATATTTTCCTCCATGGCTGTATTTTCGGTATGACAATGACTAAATTGGAACAAATGCTTAAGTGGATCATGCTCAGCTGGATATGTATCTGATCAGATTTCAAACCTTGACCGTTTTGCCGTAGATATAATTATCTCAGACTCTGGAGCATTACTTGAAGGAACTTTACTTATCAGAGGCAACTGGTGATGTTAAAAGATGGGCATTACCTGTCAGACAATGGACAAAAGGACACCAAAGGCTAAGATTGCCTTAGACAATCTAAATCTGAGTTTTACCTTTCTTGCTTCAAAGTGAGATATTAGATCTTCATTTTTCCCTGTTTCAAAACAGCCCTACTCAGCTTTTTGATCCCATCCTGAGCAATTTCACTGTTGAGAAACCTTGAGAGGCAGACTAGATGAGGAAATGCTACTTTTCTCCTTGGTTGATTTTTTTTTTTCACTTGAATTAAAAACTTTCATAAAGTTGGAGAAGTTTTGCTCCAAGAGGAGTAAACAGGAGGAGAGACATGTTTTCTGGCTGGTATCATGCAGGCCAAGAACACTTCTAAATCTGTGCTTTAATGACTGACATTTTATGCAATCGTCTATAATTAAAAGCATGTATCTTATGCAAGCAACATATGTTTTGTGTAATTGAGCTTAACTGTTCCTATCCACTGAAGAAGATACTTCATTCCCGGAAGCTGAGACCAGACAGTTTCTTTACAATGCTGCTATGCTTCAGGAAGCCAAGCTCAGCGTTACCACTGCCATAGCTATGAAGACTGAGCACAATACCCTTGTTATTGTAAATTAGTGTAGCACCACAAACTTCCACAGTACCGCACAGACTGAAGCCTCCCAAGACTCTGACTCCCATTTATGCAGGACCATTTGACTGCTGAGGGTTCATGCAACACCAGGATAATTGTGTCCAGAAGTGTTTTTTTTCTCACAGCGGCTAAATGCAAAGGCCCATAGCAGAGCCAGCTCCTCAGCTGCATTGCTGGGTCATTGCACCCATTTTGCAAATTCATAGGCGAGCAGCCTTGTATGAACCATTTCAGAATGGCATCCTTTAATACAGTGGAGTAACATAAATGACAGAAAGTGCTCTATTTTCTCTTTCAGCAAGGCTAAAGAATACTGTGATAGCACAAAAATCACACTGCTTAATGGAAACTTTTAATAGCTTTGTAAATACCTTTATTTACAAAATAGGGCTCCAGCCTTCCCAAAGATCAGTGAAAGCTCTATGAGGGCATTATTTCTTTGAGAACTAGCACATGCTGAAAGTGTTATGGAAGCATTGTGGTTATCGGCTTTGAATGGAAGCCAACAAATTTTAAACCAGCTAAAGCAACAGCTTTGATTCACTATGCTTGTTTTGCAGCTCAGTGGGCTAAAATGAAAGAAAACTAACATATATGCCTTAAGGTTACAATATAATTTTTTCACAGATCAGTGAAGTAATATACACACTTTTGTTTAAAGAGAAAAACAAAAAAAAAGGAGTGAAATTTCAACACTACTTGGAGCTGTTTCCAAAACATCAACAAGTTATTCAGAAAAAAAGTCTTTTTTTTTCACATAATTTTGAACCAGCTCTTCTCAAATGCTTAGAAATCTCTTTTAAGAGCCAAGCAGAGAGTTGGCACCAACAGCAATATCGTGAAACAAAGTGCAGTAGAACAATATAGTGATAAACCTTCTTAGTAATCTCCCCTTGGTTTGCTTTGCACGGAAACATCCTAGAGATTTTTTTCATTTTTTCCTTTTTGCCTGAAATACTGATCTGTCACTGATCTGTAAACCGACAACCTTATCCTCCCAATACATGTGTCATCAGCTGTCACTGCAAAGCTCGTAAGACAGAGCAAAGTGCTGCTACGAGGTCTGACAAGCAGCAAAAATGTATTGATGGTTTGATTATTTATATTTAAACATTTTAGAAATATCTGAAACCATGCAATTAGTCACACACTGTCACCACTTTATAGCCTATTTGTGTAGACTTCATTGTAGTCTTTTCTAGAGTGAATCTACACATATATACATGACTATACTCTGCCTTCTGTGCACAAGAGTCTTCTTCCTTGCTGGAAACTCTATTAACGTTGCAAGCAGTCATGAGAAACCTGCTCAGGATCATGAAGGGGCACAGAAACACTAAGGAAGTCTCACTGTGTGTTTACTTCTCTCCCAGTAGAGACAGGAGTGTCTGAGGCTCTGCAGTAATACAAACTGCAAACCACGGCTGCAGCAATGCAAGGTCTGATCAACAAATTTGTGCAAACTTCTTCGGTTAAAACCAGGAAAGCTGCTTCTCACCATTTAGCGAAAAACAATGGAATTGGATTGTTTGAAATCTCATTTATTACATATTTATCAGTCTGTGTGTTTTCCTTTTTGACAGAAAATCCTGTCTTAAGTATTGATGTTGGACTAGAACAAGATTATCTAGCAAAGTAGCCAGTGGACTTCGGGATGTTTTGAGACAGGCTTTTAAAACAAGAAGAAAACCCCACTGAGTTCATTTAAATGGCAACAGCATTGTTTTAGCTGTCATAATAGAAGGCCTCTGGCAAGGTATGTGGGAGGACCTGACATGGTTTTGTCAGCCAGCTGACATAATTGGGAGAAAAACAAAGAAGCAAGCATTTTTTTTCACTTTCTACGGTTGCAAGAGCTTGTCTGTTGTGTTCTCCACTCTCCCCTTTTCTTTTTTTCTCAGCTATATCCACAAGACTAAGAAAAGACAGTACCTTTCCACTTTCATAACAGGTACACTAACAGGGGAAAGTGTGAATGTGCTTGAAGACTTCAAGAAATGTAAGATCTTTGAAAATTTAATTCAAACCCAACTAACCAGAAGTCTTTGTGTAAACTTTAGCGGCTTTTTATGATTGAGAGGGTGAGGAAGAACACACTGCATTCCCCTTTACATGAAGTTTTGCACTTGCTTTGCTCAATGGCATACTCATAACCAGCAGTGGAAAACCTTAGCAGATGTTCCAAATATTAACAGATCTTAGGTGAGAGAAAATAGTTGAGACAGTTGGGTAGGTTAGGAGACCATGTAAAAGGCAGTTTATCTTAATCCTAAAATTCTGCCACGGAGTGTATTTTTTATCCTAGTCTCTGAAGGTTTTCTGTTGTTTCCCCAACCTCTTTCCCTGGGTAACTGCAAAAACAAGAGAGGAAGGTGAACTGAGACTCACACATGATGTATCAAGTCACAGAACTTTGTCTCTGAGTAAACAAGTCAGTCTGCTGTCAGCTACTTTTGAAGAGCTTGCAGATGCACAAATTGATCTTCATGCTGAATTTGATGAGCAAAACAGAAGCACTTCAGTATGTCACATATTTCTAAAGCTAAACTCTCCTGGCTAGCTGGTTAATACATACTCCGTTAGGATAGGATGTCTGACATCGAGACCTTTAGTTGTAATGAGTGGCCAAGCATTCAGATACCCTGAAACCTTAATCCTTATTCGAGTCACTGAAATAAATGCAGTTTTGCCCTAGAGACATCCTAGAAAACATGATATAAAAGCCATGTCCTCTCTTTAAAAGTGAACATTGTCAGGCTGCACGCATTTTGAAGGAGTTCTTTAGGTCTTGTTCTCATGATGCTGGAGTCCATCTAACCACATGCACAAAGGTATGGTTAAGACATTACATTCAGAAAACCGCATTCTCAAAACATGCAACTCCTTTTCCAGACATATTTCCTCTCATTATACATCTGGCATGAATCGGGAAGTCAAACTGTTTTGCAGAGCTTGCATTTGCATGCATTTGCAGAGCATCCCCCAGCTCTTAGACCCTTGTGGGGCTTGTCATTGTTCTGTATCAGTCCAGAGGACCAGATCTTGCCTTCAGCATTTAGCAGGAAGAAACAAAGCAAAGTGAGAAGGGAAGAAGCATTTGCCACAAATATCCTGGGAGTGATCCAGCCCCATACATACTGGGGAAGGTTCGGGTCACGGAGGCAGGAGCAGCACCAGCTCTTGCTTGTTGACAACCCACTGCACTGGCCGAGAGAGCCCAGCCAACACCTTGCAGCCAACACCTTGCCCTTGTCCCGGCTGGAGCTAGAAAGAGCAGCTCTCATCTGCTACTTGCTCAGTTCCCACCCTGCTGGCAGCAGTATCCCTGCAGACCCTCGCTCAGCATCTGTAAGCAGCATAGCTCAGCACAAATAAAGTAGAAAGGGTCCTGGTCCGCCCTGTACTTTGGAAATGAAGGATTGTTTTTATTAAAGACTTTGCTGTGATTTCTTTTACCTTGTTCCTAAACAGGCATTTCTAAATTTTGGGTCTTCATTAAGAAGATGCTAAAGGAGCCTTGTTCTTTAAAACAAGTTTTTAATCCCCTTGACTTCCCAAATAATCTGAATAATCCAGCTCTAAATCTCCTCATTAAGGCCAGATTTATAAAATCTCAATCAGACTTTTGCTTGAGGTTTTGTAAATCTGGTTCTAAACCAGATACTTAGAGCTGGAACACAAATAATCTTGAAGCTTTGACAAATTAAAATAAATTAAAGAAGAAGATAAAACCTATACACCAAATATTCCTTTCATTGTAGCTGACATGAGAGAACATACGTATTTTGTATGTAGTTGTCTTTATTTATTCGGTCACTAAATTACAGCTGCTGGGTAAAGGACAGATAAAGGGAATAAAGCTAGAACCTTCTTGATTTTCTTCTACTTTAGACCTATCTGAAAGACCTTGAGTTTAGTCTTTCGAACTTTCCAAGCCTTGATAAAGGATGCATCAAGGATGTTTGAGTTCTTGCATCTCTATGAAGAAGCAAAATTGTTATTAAAAACTGCGAAGATCTCTTCTATCTGATGTTAACTAGTCACTGAAAACCCCCCACAACAAACATGCTAGCAGAGTCTGAGGCAGTCTGACTTAAAATTTTTGTTCCTGTCTCATATTAAACATCATCATCTCATTTGGCTGTGGTAATTCACCATTTTGCTATCTCTCCAGTCATTTTAAAATTTTGCAGCCCCAGCAAGAGTTCCAATTCAAAAGTGAAAAAAAGCAAGGGAGGGTGGGAGTGGTATAAAACCAAATCATCTGTTTTCTGAACACCTTTCTGGTCATCCTTCATACATCATTTCTTTCACGTGACCTTTTGTCCTGGGTTTGGCTAGGACAGAGTTAATTTTCACCAGAAACTGGGAGGGGGCCGCAGGAAGGATAGACCAAACCAGCCAATGGGTTATTCAATACTATACTGACATCATGTCCACTGTATGAGGGCAGGGGATGGGCTGGGCAAAGCACAGGTCTCTGGTGGTCAGTCTGGTTGGAGTAGTGCTGTTCACTGGGTTCATTCTATGTGACTCATTTTGCGTCATTTCATTGCCATTACTGTTGTTGTTACTTCTCCTTTTGCATTGTTGTCTTAAATTCTCCTTATCTCAACCTATGAGGATTTGTATTTTTCTCCTTCTTCTCCTTCCCAGGTGAGAGGGCAGTGAGTGAGCAGTCACATGGTGCTTGGCTCCCAGCTGGGCCCAAACCACAACACCTCTACCAAGGTCTATTTATCTAGAAGTTGAGCAACACTCCTGTATTTCATCTGGAGTTTCTCAGCATTTGTTGATACCAAGCACTCCAGCAGACAGGTCTGCCACCATACCAGTCACATCTAAGAATTACTAGGTCCTAGAAGAAGCTGGCAGCAGGCATCAAGAGATTACATTTATGGGACTGGACTATATTTCATAGAATTATAGTGATAACAGCCTCAGGGAAATTCTCATTTCCTTGACAATGATAAAGATCTTAGGTAGAGAAAGCAACCGCATCTAAAAAAAGGTTATATATGCCTACAAAACAAGGTTATTTTTAAATGAAGGATGCCTCTTTGCAAACTATTTCTCTGTAAACTACTCATAGAAGCAAGGGACGTAATATTAGCATTATGACCACTGCAGTTAGTTAACCTCTGGTTCAAAACTATAGCTTTTCAGTAATGACAAAGCCTGAGAGGGCTATATTTAAAGTTGTTTAAAGTTTTAAAATCTTTTGGGTTGAGAGAGATGGCTCCAGAGTGAGAGCAGAGGCACAAGTCCTTAGGACATTATGGTTAGATTGTAACTGCTCTTCCTTCGCTCTGCTCTACCGCCTTTGTAGTGCAGCGATGACATTTTTGGTATTATACCAGAAAATTCTAGGGAAAAAAAAACACCCCAAATTGCCTTACCACACTGTGGGCTAAAATCCAGCAGTGCTGCTACCTTTAAGGTAGGAGAGGAGTTCATGTAGATGCTCCTTGTCCTTTTACACACTGATGAAGGAACATGACCTTTTCAAAATTCACTGAAGATCATAATTATAATTAGATTTTCTTTGTTATCTGCAAAGCCTTGAATTTCTCATCATCTGTGTGCTATTCTTCTTGATCTACTTGACCCTGACAGCTTAAGTCAATGCTGAAATAAACCTGTGCTAACCCAAAGCAGTATCTTCTTCTCTGATAGGAACCCCTAGGCACAACTGAAAGAGGAGCAACAAGCACCTTTAAACTAGATAGTCTAAATATTCCCATTATATTACCATGAATTTCTTTCCCTCATGCTCAGTGAAGATGCTGGCAGTTAAAAATTCTTACTAAAGTGGACTTTCACTGTGATAAAGGAGAACAGCTCCTTTGGTTTTAATGGAATTACATTAAACTACTGCAATTACAGATCTGACCCTCTACACTACTGGATTTCACGCAGGAAGGTATTACAGATGGGTGGGTGGTCTCCAAGCTTATGAATTTTTAAAAAGACTGACAAAGCAAGGAGAATCAAGCAAGGGATGATTTCATACATATAGTCCGTTCCCTTCTTCACTGCATCTTCTGTGCATTTTGAAAGACAGCTGGTTTAAATCCCTTTTCTGTGAGAAATCAGAGTATGAACCTTATTTACAGTTTTCTGCCTGAAAAGAAAAATATCTTTCCTTTTCAGAGTTGATGAGGTTTGGACTCAGAAGAACCAAGCATCAGGTGAGTTGTGGGGTGACAATATGGCAGTGGCTAATCAACTCAGCAGCCACCACGGTGACTGGCACCTTTTCTCCCTGACCCTGCTCAATGGGAACCAGGCTTGCAGCAGAAGCAGGGCCAGTGTTGGGATGCCTCCTACCAAACCAAGTCACCATGCCACAAAAGCCTCAGAGCCTGCAGGTGGCAAAGGAGAAATGTTCTGGCCAGGTTGGGTGGGACTGGGGAACCATCTCCTCATCAGAAACATAAGCATCCTAACACCCCTTTTGCCCAGCTCAGCTTTGTAGCAAATAGCCTTTCCAGAGCAGGGAGCAGCATCTATAGTATTATGGGAGATGGAAAACAAGTCACAGTGTCAGTAAGTGTATGGTGACTGAACAGGGGAATTCCCTCTGCATCCCCCTCTCCCTTCCCAGCAGCTGCCCAAATTAATGCATATCCCCATGCAAAGTGTCCTCTCCAGGTAGTCATCTTAACCTCAGTCTCTCCCATCCCTACCTTCCCTCTCTCAGGGCCTTCCCGATATATAGACAAACAAGTTTCTGGGTTTCACTGGCTTTTCCAGGCATCCCTCTAGCCTCTTGCTTCAAGTTGGGTCCTCCATCTCCTCCAACTACTCCCTTCTCCCTGGGAGCACAAGGAGCAGCTTCCCATCATCCCCTGCCTGACCTCTTCTCTCCAATAAGAAATGAAGTTTACATGTGAAAATACACTATGTCTGAGAGACAGGAGGATAGTTTGCCACTGAAAGACACAGACTACCTTCAGGAGCATAGCTATCAGGCTATGCATTTTGGTCAGAGGCAGGTGCCCTGCAGTTAGGCAAGGAGACACTGAGAACTTGGCTGACTCCTTGCCCTGGCAAAGTAGCCTCAGACAAAAGCAGCTTGGCTTAGAGTAATTAAGTGCTTCTGCATTATGGCCGTGATAAGTAATGATTTAATTACTCTCTGCCTTCATTTTTACAGAAAAGGTTCTGGTACGAGACCAGTAAAGGAACAGAAGACAGAATAATCACAAACCCTTTATATCAATATTGGAGTAGTACATGGTGAGCACCCTCTCTGACCCTCTCGCACTCGCTCTCCAACAAGCCTGTGAATAGCTTCCCTGGGATATTGCTGCCACCCAAGCCCATCATCCGTATACGCACTAACCTGCAATGTCAGGCATAATAATTTCAACTCTCCTACCAGCAAGACCTAGCTGAGAAGAACGCTACCGCACTCATGCAAGTGCACTCATACACGTAAGGGGACAAGAGGCTGGAATAGTTGAAGTTTGTGTGTCGTGAATCAACTTGGTTTTCTGTAAGGGATGAGAACTGGTGTTTCAAACCAAGTACATTAGAAATAGCTTCATCAGGCCTGCAGTGAAGGCTGCCATTTGTTCAGTCTCCAAATCTTCAGCCATACCATGCAGTGCCTTTCACCATCATCTTCTCAGTTTGTGCAAAAAAGTAGGGTCTCCACTGTGCTCAATCCAATACCTGCAGCACAAGGAGCACACTCATCAGACACCCAATACTGAGCTCACGTAATGTAAGCAGTCATCATCCATATGCCTCTACCAGCTAAAACTGAGTGCCGTGCCATACCTATAGTCATCACCAGGCTGTGTCAAAACAAATCTACTGGCATCAGAAGGAAAAGCATTTTAACACTGATTAGAAGACTTGCCTGCAGGATTTTCCAAGTGTAAGGTCTATTTATTCATTGCATTTCTGTGGATTTTCAGGAAAAGCAGATCAGCTCTGAATGACTCACCCTTCTCAGCCCAAGCCTTTTATTCTATGTGCTAAGTACAGCATCTATTTACTCAAGCAGTCAGGGGCTAGGCATGAAATGTGTGTCAGGTCTCCTCAGGTCCACAATTATGTACTCTTGTGTTTTTAATTGAAGTAGTTTCCATGAAAGACCTTTCCTCCACTCTCTGAGGAAAGCCTTGAAAATTCAGCGCTTGTTCCTTCCAAGACAACTTTTTGCTCCCCTTCACAGTGGTGTTTACAGAAGACATACGGTGCAGAAAAGCTGTAATTGTGGAAAAACACTGGAATACAAGCATTTAAACAAGAATGGTGGTTATTTTTCAGAAGACTGCTGACTTCAGTGATTTTGCTATAAAGTAGCTTTGTGGGGGATATCGGCTGAACAGTGACCCATTGCTGGAATCTATTAACATGCAGTCAACCCACTTAAACACTGCTTTATTACACTGAAGAAGCCTGCCCTCATACACACACACAGAGACAGATTCAAGAATGGTCTTATTTACAGCCAAATGCAAAAAGATACCATCTGTCTTTTATCATATAAACAATAAAAAGTTAAGACTGTTGTAATTTCTGTTTGCCACCAGCATAAGGAAAGGCAAGTTCCTTACTGTCACTCCCTAAGTCTGAGGGTGCACCACTGCAGAGCTGTGTAATGCCGTTATCTAGAGGTTAAACCCACATTAACCCCTTCAGTACAAAAGCAATTGTCAGAACAGTCACTCAGTTCACCTCATATCAGTAACACATTGAATTGCTGATCTCATTCATGGCAACAGCAACACTTCTGGTTTACATACGGCTCAAAGTGCATTCCTGGATTTCGGAAGGAAGTCTGCTAACAAAGAAAGCACAAATTCAAGTTCAGCCAGGAATTTTGGTATATCATAATTAAAGGGAACCAATCTTGGGTTCTCGCATTATCTAAAATTCTTTTCAGCATTAAAATTGCCATTTAGTATGGTGTTTCCAACTATAGTTTCAGGGTTGACACCGTTTTTTAAGAGGAAGAAATGTTTCAAGGTACCACAGAGTTTGTCTTTTGAAAGAATACCTATACACCTCACCCTTCCAAATAGTCTGTCTTTTTCTACTTCAGACCTTCAGAAGAAAATACAGTAAATTCCACTTTGTTCATTTATTGATCAGCCATTTTTCAAAAAAGCTTGTGTACACACATCTAATTTTCTTTGTAAAAAAACCCTATTGTGTTAATCAGTTCCCCAAAAACATTAAGAAAAGACCAAACCTATGCCCACCCATGCACATATTTCTCAGTGAGGTCTACCACTCATAGCAATAGGAAATAATCTTTGATAAGTGAAAATAAGCTTGCTGAAGATTCAGTATGAAGAGCTATGAAGATTCTTTGACCTCAAAGATAGTACTAAACAACAAAAGACTCCAGAGGGAGGGGAAC
>WEIS01065814.1:3063-13709 GCA_013389965.1 Todus mexicanus
CGTGTCGCTCGTTTGCTCTGTAACCGCCACAGTTTTGTATTTTGTTCTTGATGAAATGTGAAACTGCTCCCGAGCGTTTTGGCTCCGAGCGGGGCAGGTTCGCTTGGGGTGGTTTTTCTAAGCCTGGCTCGTGTCTGACGCTTCCCGGCTGTTTGCTGGCCCCGCACCCGGCCCCGCACCCCGCGGGGCTGCGGCTCGGCCCCGCTGCCCCCCCGCCGGGGCTGCCCCTCGGCCCGTCCCGCTGGGGGCTGGACGGCGCCGCGCTGCTGCGTGTGTCTGGAAGGAGCGCAAGAGAAACGATTCTTTCTGTGAAAGAGGAACCGCTGCCTGTGAGGGTGCGCGCCCGTGTCCTCAGCGCGCCCGTGCCCGCGGCGCGCCCCGACGCGGATCCTCTGGGCACGGAGCCCTGCCGAAGGCTGAGCGCCCGGCACCGCTGCGGCACAGACAGGCAACGCCGCTGTCCGGAACGCGGCGGAGACCCGGGCGCGACCATTCAAAGGCCAGTCGCTTCAGTGCTACACGTCTCTGGATTTTATTTCTCTTGTTGCTGTTCCAAGCACGTTTGCTCTCCACAAGGCCGGGCTCCCCCGCACCGGCAGCGCGCGCACCGCCCTCCCCGTCCTGCGCTGCCCTCCCCGTCCTGCCCCCGTGGGACTCCTCCGCAAACCTCAGCTTTTTTCTCAACTGGAAAAGATCGGCTCTGTTACGGAACCTGTGGAGCAAACTCTGGATCTGCAGAGGGCGAGGACAAACGAGACGAGAGATTTCACACGAGTCGTCCAGCAAACGCTGTCCTGTGAATGAGAGGTGTTGGACTTCCTAACGAAACGCGGACAGCACACNCAGAAAAATCCGGAGCCCTGCTGGGGAGCTGGCGTCGGTCTTCCCTTCCTCAGCACAGAGATGATGCGTATATCTGCGTGCGTGTGCTCTGTAGGCCAGTAAAACGTGTGTACAGATGATATTCAGGGAATTGTAATACTGAAAAAAAATGATGTATTTAATTTTTTAATTGTCCGCTGCAGGTCTTTCCAGAATTCTGTGTCACAGGGTTTCGGTAGCTGGAAGGAAACGCAGCGCAGTGGGAGACTGCAGGTATCAGAATGGTTAATGCTGCAGAGCAGAAGAAAACCTTCTTTTTTTTTTTCCCTGTTGTTTTCTTTTTTTAAGTTTTGGGTTCTTTGCAAGCCCCGTGCTGGTCGCACGTTCAGGTCCGAGCCTGTGAACAAGCCGCATTCCAAGCCTCCCGCTGCTGGGCTGCAGGAGCAGCTCGTCCTGCTCTGTCCAGAAATACTGGAAGGCAGCGGCAGTTCTGCTTTCTGAGCTGAGGCAGCGCCCCGAGCCCCCCGCCCGGGCTGTGGGGAGGAGGCTCCGTTCCCAGCCACCCAGACATCAGCCGCGTCCCCAGCAGCAGCCCCACGCCCGGCGCTTGCTGGGCGCAGCGTCCCTCCTGTCGCTCCCCGAGCAGGTGCCTGGGGCCACGTCCGGTCTCCAGCAGGCTGCAGGGCGAGCTCTGCCCCTCCGCCGCGCCCAGCGGAGCAGGGGATGGCAAAGGGAGTCACCTCGAAGGCACTTGGCGGCTCTGCTCCTCCGCTTGGCGAGGGGCGCGCTGCGTTTCGGGCCTGCGGAGCACCAGGAGAGGAGTTTGCCCCAGCAGGGATATTTCTCTGTATCGCGCCCAGCAGCCTCGTGCCACCAGCTGATGCCAGACAACTGGGAGCTGCCGGGGGGGCTGTTGCAGCACTGGGGCACTGAACCGACTCCTTTTTCTCCCCGTTACCGAGCTCTAGTGTGTTCCTGTGTCTGTGGGGCGTTAAGCAGGAGTGTGGCAGCGGGAAGGAGGAGACCCCTGTGTGTGACGGGGCCGGTTTGTCTTTGGTTCCTTTTTTTCCTTCCCCCGTCAGAAGGTTACACCCAGCATCCCATGGATTGCTTTTCCTTTTCGTACCTTTTGTTCCGTAGATACCATTAGAAACGGGAGTTGTCACGATCACCAAGTGCTTTGAATGTCAATGGGATTTGAGCTTTTAAGTCACTTAAATACTTTAAGATAAATACCTGAGAATCCAACGTATAAAAAGTATTTTAATTACCAGATGAAATATTCTATCTAAAGATTCTATTTTACGTACAGGGAGCGAAGCTGCCTCTGCTACGACAGTCCCTGGAGGCTGTCGGAGTTTTCTTTACGGTGTTTAAGTTATTCTCGTGGCCCTGGCACGCCGCAGGTGCGCTAAAGCCAGCAGCGCTTCCTGCAGCTGGGGCGGGTTCCCGAGCGGGACGGGCTGGTACCAAGGTTCAGCTCTTCCTTCCTTGGCTATTTTTCTTCTCCCTGGTCGATGTTTTCTCTTCAGTTCCGTTCATCTTTCCGGGCTGTCACGAAGCTTGAGCTGTGGGGTTCATGTGGGGACCTGAGTCGCTGGGCAGTGCCCCCAGCCGCTCCGAACCGTGGGGTGGGTGCGGGGAGCTGCTCCTGCCAGCCCCTTGGTTGGCCTCACGGGGATGTTCCACCCGCTGCTTGGTTCAACGTGTCGCTCGTTTGCTCTGTAACCGCCACAGTTTTGTATTTTGTTCTTGATGAAATGTGAAACTGCTCCCGAGCGTTTTGGCTCCGAGCGGGGCAGGTTCGCTTGGGGTGGTTTTTCTAAGCCTGGCTCGTGTCTGACGCTTCCCGGCTGTTTGCTGGCCCCGCACCCGGCCCCGCACCCCGCGGGGCTGCGGCTCGGCCCCGCTGCCCCCCCGCCGGGGCTGCCCCTCGGCCCGTCCCGCTGGGGGCTGGACGGCGCCGCGCTGCTGCGTGTGTCTGGAAGGAGCGCAAGAGAAACGATTCTTTCTGTGAAAGAGGAACCGCTGCCTGTGAGGGTGCGCGCCCGTGTCCTCAGCGCGCCCGTGCCCGCGGCGCGCCCCGACGCGGATCCTCTGGGCACGGAGCCCTGCCGAAGGCTGAGCGCCCGGCACCGCTGCGGCACAGACAGGCAACGCCGCTGTCCGGAACGCGGCGGAGACCCGGGCGCGACCATTCAAAGACCAGTCGCTTCAGTGCTACACGTCTCTGGATTTTATTTCTCTTGTTGCTGTTCCAAGCACGTTTGCTCTCTACAAGGCCGGGCTCCCCCGCACCGGCAGCGCGCGCACCGCCCTCCCCGTCCTGCCCCCGTGGGACTCCTCCGCAAACCTCAGCTTTTTTCTCAACTGGAAAAGTTCGGCTCTGTTACGGAACCTGTGGAGCAAACTCTGGATCTGCAGAGGGCGAGGACAAACGAGACGAGAGATTTCACACGAGTCGCCCAGCAAACGCTGTCCTGTGAATGAGAGGTGTTGGACTTCCTAACGAAACGCGGACAGCACACCCTGAATTGCAGGTGGCTTTCAAGTGTCACTTTTTTTTGCCTCAAGAGGTTTTAGTTTCCAAAGGTAAATTCTGCTGAAGAGAATGGAATTGTTTGGGGTTGTTTGGGTTTGTTTTTTTTTTACAGTGTTTATTACTTCCAGGTGAAAGTTAAAGTTACATTGACAGGTTTCTTTGGAGGGTGGGCAAGCTCCCCCCAATCATTTGTTTCCCACTCCTGTCGAAGATGTGGAATAATTATTAGGCACCCCAGGTGAGGCAGAGCGCTGGAGCTGCCCGGCCTGTGGGGCTGCTGGAGCCTGGACTCTGGGGTAGCGACCCCCGCTCAGTGCAATGTTTGTTGATGTGCAGAACAATGATGTTATCACAATAAACAGACTTAAACCCAGGGCTCTCTTTGCCTCCTACCTGGCAGTTGCTAACTTGGGAAGGGGGCGGGTGGTCACTGACATTGCTTGGGTGAAAGACCTGAATCTGCCACTGAGCTGTGACCCAGAGATAAAATTCCCCTCCAAACCCACGAGGCATCCCCCGCAAAGGATTCAGTCCCCGCGGGACAGGGGCGGGGGCAGCAGGAGCCTGGCCCTGCCCTGCCAGCACTTGCTGAAGCTGCGCGGGCTGGTGAGGGGCGCGGGGTTGGGCTCCCCCTTGGAGCTGGTCACAGCTCCTTGGCCGCCTGTGCCTGGTGCCGAATGCCGGGCTGGCTCCGGGTTGGCTCCGGGTTGGCTCCGCCGAGCCCGCGCGAGTCTCCTGCGAGTAACCAGGAGTGCACTGTCCTGATGCCTGGGGAACTCCACAGACCGGCCCTAGAACCTGTCACCACTGTCTTGATAGCCAATTAAAGTAATGAGGTAGGGGTTTTACATGTTTTGTGGTGGAAATCGGCGTTCCTGCTTTGCTCCGGCCTTGCCAAGGGCTGTGTCGCTTTGTTGCCGCTGCCCAGAGCTGCTGCAGGATCCACGTCCCGTGTTCGGCCAGAGCCGTGTCCCCAACCCTCGGTGAGGCTCTTCAGGCCTCCTGCCGCCCAGGGCCTGGCTCTGGAATGTCCCTGTCTCGCCAGGGGCTGCCCTGGCAGCGCGATGGGGCCTCGCTCCTGGGAGGGCAGGAGGTCTCCTGGTGTCTGAGCTCGCGGCTCCTCCAGCTGCAGCTTTAACCACTCTCTGGAGCAGAGGCTGGGGCTCGGTCCCTGCAGCCTCGCGCTCTGCCGCTGCATCAGCTCCAGAAGGAACCGAGCCAGGGCCCCCCGCACAGCAATTACTGGGGAGGGTAGGTAAGGGTTAATCCAGGCAGGACCCTAAGAGAGGCTCCTTGTCCCAAGCCAGGCCTGGCTCAGGGAACTCCTTCTAGCTGTGCCCAGGTGCCAGTTCCGCTGCCTCGGGAGGGCTCAAACCAGCTCGGCATCCTCAGGTGCTGGGTACAAGGAGGAATGTTGTGCTCGAAGACGGCCGTGTCCCCCTGCAGCACTGCAGGATGGGGTAGGTAAGAACAGCAGGATGCCACCACTGCGACTCCAGCACTAAACTCTCACCCCTGAGCCTTGAAAATGTCTCACTGGGAGGGGAAAAAACCACAAAGCCCCGAAAGAGCAGAGGCTGCGTTTGCCATCTGGGGCTCCCCGAGCGCTCGGCTCCTCCTGCTTGTTTCCATGAGTCATCTTTAGACCAGGCAACAATAACCGGGCGGTACTTGAGTCACACATGGTCTGGAGCCAACGTCTTGCTTCAGGAGCGTGAACCAGCCTGAGAGGAGCAGCGGCAGCATCTCCTGCTCTTGCACAGAACGAGGAATTATGTGTTGGGGGGGTCTTTTTTTCAAGTAAAGGGTAGATCCTGCCTGCCCGCCCCACAGCCCCGGCAGGGCACGGGCCAGCCAGAGCGGTGGCTGCAGGAACAAAGGAAACCAAGCCCCGCTTTAAGCTGCAGGGGGTTGGTACCTGCAGGGCGCTGGTACCTCAGGTGGTTGGTACATCAGGCGGTTGGTACATCAGGTAGTTGGTACATCAGGTAGTTGGTACCCACAGGGGGTTGGTACCCTCAGGCCGGTGCCTCCAGCACGGGCACAGGCACATCGGGACTGGTGCTGGCTCCCTGGGTCCGGTGTGAAGGCCGCGGGCACCACACGCCTCTGGCTGCAGTGCAACACACCCGGTCCTGGCTGCTGCTGCTCGGTGACACCGTCATGCCCGAAAATCAGGTGCCACGAGACCTTCCGAGCCCAGGCTCGTTAAACACCCACTGGCTGGGTCCTTCCTGCGCTCCCAGGGACGCTTTTTCCACCCGCTATTCTCCAGAGCAGCTCAACTTCCAGGACAGCGCGTTTGTTGTGGGCAGGTCCCATCTCATCGCCTGGAAACGCAGTTGTCAGGGAGTGTCTTCTGCACAGCTGAGCCACCAAGGCCTCGTCTTCACCCGCCCTGCTCGGAGGGGAAGGGCTCTGGCTGCTGCTGGAAGCTCGGGGAGCGCTGCACGACCTCCAGGAACTGCTTGTTCCGAGCCGGCAGAGCAGCTGTGCTGGCTTGGCGAGGACAATACGCCCCCCACATGCTGCTATCGACACAAGGCTGCACCCAGAGGCTGATAAATACCTGGTTTGTGCCGGGCCCTGTCGGTGGCAGCTGCTGAGCCCTGCTCCCAGGAACGCAGCCGCCGACGTGTGAGCTCAAAACACCAGCTCCAAAGAGCCAAACCATCATTTCTGCTGCCTCCGCTGAGGAGCGGCTGCTCTGAGGCCTCAGACGCTGTCGCCCTAGACGGGGTTATCTGAGTGAAGGAAGTTCCCTCGTCCCTCTGGCCAGACGTGGAGCACGAGCCCGGCCTCCCCAGGCCGCCGCGCGCCGGAGGCCGTTAGCACAACCCGGCCGCAGCGCCGGCACCGTCGGCTCAGGAGACACACCTCCTGCAGCCACAGCTTCTCCTCCGGTTTGTTTCCTACGGCGCGACGAAGCCCAGGCCCGATTCGCGCCAATCCTGCCGGGGTGCCGGACACAGGCTGCGCACGACCTGCCAAACCCTTCCAAGGAGCATCTTCCCGCCTAAGCACAGACCGTTTGCTCTGCTCTGCCCTGGTTTACTCACGGCAAGCTCCAAGTGTTAACCCCGGGAGCACCGGGCTGAACCGGGCGGGTTATTAAATAACCGGGACTAAGAATTCCTCAGCCACACGCCACGCCCTGCACCGCCCGGCCTCGGCTTCGCTGAGAGCGCAGAAGGAGCCGAGCGCGGCTGGGAACTGCGGCGGGGGCGGGAACTTGGGGGTGTGGGGACAAGGCGACAGCGCAGGGGGAGCTGGCAAAGGCAGGTTAATGGGGCACAGCACGAGCCCTGCAAAGGCGGCTGCTGACAACACCTTTGTTGCACGGCAGTTTTTGTGGAGGCACCTCAGCTGCAGCAACACCCCCCGTAGCTACGGCTGGAAAGGGGCAAGGACAAGGTCTGCCTCGGCACAGGCTACGAACCCAGCGCTGCAATCAAATCTATGAACTGAATAAATATATTAAAGCTTTGAGGTTTATTACACTTAACTCCTTCTGAGTACCTTACCCTTCTCTCCTGCTCCAGGCGAACCTACACGTGGGAAATGGAAGGGTAAAGGAGGACGCCGCTGAACGTGGAGTACATTTCGTCAGAGTCCGTGTAGGCCAGCTTGCCTCCCGTCACCACGACGTTCACTTCGTCTCCCGCTTTGAGGTGAAGAACAAGGTGGAACGTCCCCGGACCGCCACAGGTCCGTTTCCCCGAGTAGGGTTTGTGATACTCCAGCAGTTCCCTCCTGTAGCCGGCCGTGTGCAGCTGGGCCACGCTGGCGTTGGACACCGACAGCACCGCCTCCACGTACTCGTCCCTCTCCGGGGCCAGCACGGCCGTGATAAGGTAGCGCCCCTCATACGGCGACGTGAAAACGCCTGCGGAGCAGAGACGGCCTGAGCTGCGCGGAGCTCGTTTGGGTGGGAAGGGACCTTTAAAGGTCAGATAATCCAACCCCGTCCCTGCAGGGAGCAGGGCCATCTGCAACCAGAGCAGGTTGCTCAGAGCCCCCAACAACCTCCCCTGCAATGGGGACAGGGATGGGGCAGCCACCCTCTCAGCGACTCAGTGCTGGGTGAAGAGGCTCCCACGTGTTGGGGGGTCCCCAGTAGGCTAAGGCGCGTGTGCCGCTGCCAGCGGTGGGACAGCGCCTGAGAAGGAGGCAAAACTACACGGGGGATCTTGAGGGGCTGGAGCGTGGCCAGAGAAGGGCAACGGAGCTGGGCAAGGGGCTAGAGCAGGAGGCTGGGGAGGAGCGGCTGGGGGACCTGGGGGTGTTGAGCCTGGAGCAAAGGAGGCTCAGGGGAGACCTTCTGGCTCTGCACAACTCCCTCAAGTTCATTCAGGAGCTTGGAGCCAGGGGGGGTCGGGCTCTGCTGCCAAGGAACAAGCGCCAGGACAAGAGGAACCGGCCTCAAGTTGCCCCAGCCAGGGGAGGTTGAGCTGAGGAACAATTTCTTGGGCACTGTCAAGGGTTGGATTCAATGATCTGAGAAGTCTTTTCCAATCAAAATGATTCTGAGGTTGCTGGGCAGCTGTGGAAAGCCTTCGGTGGAGCAGCACCTGCCTGTCCACAGCCACAGAAGCTTCCACCCCGGTTTGTTCTGTTTGAGGAGCTCATTTTGTCAGCTCACCCAGCCAGCACCAACCAGCGTCCCGCGCCCGGCAGCTCCAGGAGCTGTTACCTGTGTTTGGGTTGTAGTAGTCGCCGTCGTTCACCAGCACCTTGTTGAAGTGAACCACACCAACGTCACTGGAGAAAGGCTTCTGCGTGAGCCCGGCCGAGAACGACACCAGGGAGGCTGCGGCAGAAGCGGGTCCTGAAAGGGGAAGAACGTGAGACAGAGTCACATCGGGATGGCAACGCGGCCTCTCCCTGTGGTGGTTTATAACCCAGCACCTCAGCCCTGCACATTCTCCCTCCGCTTGCACCGATCCTGTGACATGAGGGATGCCGGGACGAGCGGAATAGGGCTGATGGCTGGCCCGGGCCCCAGGCGTGTCACCAGCAGCACGCCTGGGCGAGGCTTCCAGAGCCCCACCGAGAACTCTCGGCAGCGCTTGGCAGGACCTCACAGAGAGGGGAACCACCTGCTCGCGCAGGCCCCCGCTTGCCAGCGCTTCTCTTCGTGCACAGATCACAGCTCCCGGCTCGGGAAGAGCTTTCCGGGCAGCGATCGTTAGCGTTGGGGAACGACAGAAATCAGGAAGGAGAGTTCTGCAGCGCTGCAGAGCTGGGAGCCGCCAGCACAGCTCCGGCGAGGGAGCTGCCGGGCAGGCAAAGAGCTTCTCCAAAGAGCCAACCGCACTGAGGGGAGGGGGAAAGACTCACTCTAGATGTACCCAGGGAAGTTCCACTCAATCTAGAGAGTGATCTAGTGCAAGCAGGGACAGGTCCGCGTGCTCCTGGCAGCCCGAGGCAGCATCACGCACTCCGGGGAGCCAAGAGGCCGTGCTGAGGCTCTGCAGGACTCCGCGCGGGACACAGACCACAGGGACCTAGTTCGCTGTCCCACCTGCACTCAGGGCAGGAGCAGAGTCCCTCCGCTCCGCCAACGCTCCTGCAGCCCCAGGAGGGCAAAGCGCTTCATTTACACCCACCGGGGTAACAATATCAGCAACTCAGCACCTCCCTGCCTTATCCTCTTAACTCTTCCGTTTGCCCCAAGCAGGAACGCCTCCCTAGCTCAGGTAATTAGAGCGCTTCAAGAGCTTACTCTAGACCTTACGCTTCCCTTATTAATGGAACACTAAAACTGTCAGAAGGAAACACGCATTTAAAAGAAAAAGGTCAGTACTGACGTTCGCTGGGGAACAGAAACCCTCTGTCTTTAAAAACCCCACCGAAGTAAGTAACAATAACCCCAAACCATTTATCAAAACCTCAACCTCCCCCCCCAATATTCTCAAGGATGTTTTAGTGCTTAGGGAGAGCTAAAAGCTGACGGGTTTTCCTCAGTGTTAAACTTCTTTTAAAGTACTGAAAATCAACACTTTGTTCTCGCAGCGGCGACCTTCCAGGGACTGAAATAAGCTTTAAATTCCTCTGTAAATAATTTCTAGGAAACAACGGCCTTACCTGGCGAGTCCGTGGTAGGAGGAGCCACCTTGGGATACCCTAGAGAGGAAAAGGGGACACGTGAGACAGGAGGGAGCGGGATACACCGTGATGAAATCTCCCTGCAGCCTTCTAAAAGCCATCCTTTGCTACCAAACAACAACCGTCCAAAGAGCAGCTCCTGTGAAACGCTCAATTGTCGTTACGCTGGGGGGGTCACGGCAAAGAAAACCAAATTCTTGCTGCAATGAACTCGATCCACAGCAAGGGAACGGAATGTAAGTGTTAGTGGCCAAGACTCTGGGACGTACCGAGGATTTTGCACCAGCCCGGCCAACCTCGTGCTCTGCGCAGCCTCGGCAAAGGCAACGGGACCAGCACGGAAGGTGTTCCATAGAACTGCTGAATCGTTTGGGTTGGAAGAGACCCTGAAGCTCATCGAGCCCAGCCGCTCCCCCAGCACCGCCAGGGCACCGCTAACCCGTGTCCCCCAGCCCGGCCCTCCTGCCCCCTGGGCACTCCTGCCTCAGCTCCAGCCCCTCCTGCCCCCTGGGCACTCCTGCCTCAGCTCCAGCCCCTCCTGCCTCCTGGGCACTCCTGCCTCAGCTCCAGCCCCTCCTGCCCCCTGGGCTCTCCTGCCTCAGCTCCAGCCCCTGGCACCAACCCCCTCAGGCCTTTCCCCCCAGGCACGTTCCAGCCGCTCTGCCCCAGCCGGGAGCTGCAGGGGTTGGGGTGACTCTAGGGCAGGACCAGCCCTTGGCTGGGTGAACCTCATTCCCGTGGCCTCAGCCCCTCGATGCAGCCTGAACAGACCCCTCTGTAGAGCCCCCTGCCCTCAAGCAGATCAACACCCCCACCCGACCCAGTGTCATCTGCAGAGTGACTGCGGGCGCCTCGATCCCGTTACCCAGATCATCGATAAAGGTGTTGAACAGAACAGCTCCCAGCACGGAGCCCTGTCGGCTGGACTCGATGATCTCGGAGGGCTTTTNCTGCGGCGGCTGCAGGGGCGGCCGGTGGCGCGGCGGTTGCATCCTCGGCCTGGACGGCAGCAGGGACACGCCAGGCTGCGGCTGCAGCGGGGGTCTCGGCGGCAACGGCTGCCGTGGTGCTTCCGATCGCCCTGCGAAACCATGAAACAAGAGGAAAGATACAGGATTATTTACCTACAACAGCACCCATCGGAACAGGCTGCCCAGGGAGGTGGGGGAGTCAC
>WEIS01065814.1:13740-35706 GCA_013389965.1 Todus mexicanus
CTCAGCTCCAGCCCCTGGCACCAACCCCCTCAGGCCTTTCCCCCCAGGCACGTTCCAGCCGCTCTGCCCCAGCCGGGAGCTGCAGGGATTGGTGTGACTCAAGGGCAGGACCAGCCCTTGGCTGGGTGAACCTCATTCCCGTGGCCTCAGCCCCTCGATGCAGCCTGAACAGACCCCTGTGTAGAGCCCCCTGCCCTCAAGCAGATCAACACCCCCACCCGACCCAGTGTCATCTGCAGAGTGACTGCGGGCGCCTCGATCCCGTTACCCAGATCATCGATAAAGGTGTTGAACAGAACAGCTCCCAGCACGGAGCCCTGTCGGCTGGACTCGATGATCTCGGAGGGCTTTTCCAGCCTCAGTAATTCCGGGATTCTCTACACCACTCGGGACTGGCCACCTCGAGGAGTTTCCCCTCCCGCTGTGGCCAGCGGGAGGCTGCGGGGCCCACTCCCAATCCGGCTCTGCCCCACGCCCGCTCCCAGCAGCAGCAGCTGGACTGGGACCCGCTGGGAGGCGGCTGGGAGCGCGACAGGTCCCAGCGTCACCCCTCCAGCAGGAGCCGGCGCGTCCACGGGGCTGGCACGGGAGCGGGCCGCTGCTCGCTGGGCTCTCACCTGGGGCTCCAGCGAAGCCCTCGGCCACGGGCACGGTGCTCTGCCCGGCCTGCCCGTCCACGTCGCCCAGCCGCCCTCTCCCGGACATCAGCAGGGTGCCGGGCGGCCCTGCCTCGCCCGTCTCCAGGATGACGCCGGTGGTTCCGGGCAGCAGCGGCACGACGGCGGCGCCGGGCAGCGCGGGGCGCGGCAGGGGCCTNTAAAATCACATATTCTTGTAAAAAAACCACTTTAAAATAAAAGGGGACTCAGTTTGAGGCTACCATTCCCCTCAGGCCAAGACTGCACTGCCCAAACTCGGCTCCATTCCTGCGGTACCACAGAGGCCCCTTTCCCAGCCGACCCTTTAGCATCCCCGTGAGCAGCAGCACCCGCAGCAAACACACCTGAGTCAGCGAACACCGACTCACAGACTTGTCTTCCTCACTTTGAAAAGCAACCAACTTAAAATTCCCGGGACTCCCATTCCTGACATTTCCCGACGGCGAAGGCAGAACCCCAGGATTTACTCCACCAGAAACGCCGTGATTGTTTCAAGAGGAGAGATACCACTAAAAGCCTTCTCCACCCGGGCAGCCAACGCGTACGACACCAGGGCTGCACAGCGCGGACACAGGCACACCTGGGCATCCGCTCCAGCTCTACATCCCCGACAGAAATTACGGCTGGATTCAGAAAGATGAAATCCTAGATGGCACTAAAAGGCTGCAACGTCCTCCTGACCATGAAGCTGAATCACATCGGGCTTCACAGAGGTGTGGGTTTGAGCAGCTGCAGCAAGAGCTTTCACACAGACCACGCTGAGTGTCCTGCGACATCAAACCTCGGCGTGGGTTACTCTGGTTGCGTGGCTCTAGGTGCAAGGGTGGCAATGAGTTTGCGGGGACAAGCACAGGATTCAGGCAGTGCCCCCGTGCTGCTCCGTGACTACCCAACACCTGCACTTCACCCTTGTGAACCTCGTTTCCCGATTTCTGCCTGACGAGAAGCCCACGTAAGCCCTGCCGAGCGGCGCGGGGCTGTCTGCAGTCACAGTCCTGCACCACCCGCCTGCTCCAAAACCCTTCCTCGGCTTTGCCGGCCGACTCGAGCCGTCAGGAGAACTGGAACTCGTACAAGCCGCACACCACAAAGCTGGACTGCAGCCCACCCGGTACCTCTACCCGCAAGGCAGAGACCAAGGAGTGAAATTTCACTTTATACAGATTAAAATCACATTTGCGGAACTCCCAGGATTGAAAAATCCTGACCAACGCTTTCAGAAGAAAGGCTCGCAGCATCCAAGCCAACTGCTAACAGAGTTGTCAGCGTGGGGTGACATCTTCTGCACCCCGTGGCGGAGAGTTCAACCTCCAGCTAAGATCTTCAGGCTAATCTCATTCCAGACACAACCGGGCAAACACGCCACGGTGGCATCATGTGTTTGTCATTCCTCCGGTCCCTCAAGCTGAGCTTTATCAAGACAACGACTGGGGCTGGCCCAGAGGAACCGAAGACGTTTCTCCGCCTGCTTTTCCAAACCTTTCAGTAACAATTAACAGCTCAAATCCCGTGTCCTGCGCGAACTCTCCTTGCGTGCAACACCAACACCGCGATGTTCAGAACAATCCAACCGCATCTCCACAAACCCCAGTCCAACATCACCTGCCTGATGCTCGGCCTGAAGCACCGGTGGCTCCATCGCTCTCCCATCCCCCTGGGACGGCAGCGAGCGAAGCCGAGGTCGTTACACCGCGGGGAACAGCAACACCGGCCCCAGCAGCACCCGCGCTGCTCCCGCTGTCACCACTGGTGCCAGGGACACCTCGGCACCGCGTCGCACCACAGCGGCTGCTCTCACATGCCCATCCACAACTGGTCTCCTTCCTCAGTGGAAAATAGGAATGCCTTTGTCCTTCTCCCTCTCTTAAAAATGTTTGTTGGTTCATGCAGGCAGCTTTGCCCTGCGGTTCGCCTCCCTGGAGGAGGAGCGATTGCTGCGAAGGAGGACGAGCAGCGACCTGGACGCAGGAGACGGGCGAACCTTCGGGGTGCGCCTGTTTCTAGCACGGTTCTGTCCCAGCCACGCTCTCCTCAGCCTGCAGAACACCCAGCAACACAGCGTGTAAAACGAACCAGCGAGCCAAGGAACCCGTGACCACGCTCACAGGAAGCCACGAAGTCCTGACGTGAATTTTCTCGCCGGTACCGGGGGGATCCGGCAGCGCAGCCACAAGCGCTGCTCCGCGGAAGCTCTCGGGGAGCCTGGAGGAATCGGCTCTGCCACTGCCGGCGCTACAGCACCGAGGTGTCACACTGCCCCTCGTCGCTGCTGTCACGCAGGGCACACCTTTGGTTTCTCACACTGTAACACCAGCAGGCAACGTTCTGCTGTTGCTGTCAAAACTCTGCTACAGAGACAACTACCAGGGGAACTGTGGTTCGGGTCAGCTAACCAGAACCAAAGCAAAGGGCACTCCCAGCGCGGGATCTGGCTGCCAGACCACGCCTCGGATTCCTGGAGACCTTCGCCCGTCTGTGTGAGCGGGCAGCAAGCTCACAGAGACCGCTGCCTCCAACACACCGTTCGGCCCCGTGCCATCTGAACAGCAAACGCACCCGCCGAGAGGCACAGAGCGCAACGGGCACAACTCACCCTCCCAGACACGGGGCAGCCCCAGCCGATGCGGACTGAGAGCTGCTGGATTACAGGAGCCTGGTGAGCACGTCCCGCAGGGCCTCCTGCACACCTGGAGCAAAGCGCTGCCCCCACCGCCTGGTGTGCACCAGGGCTCTGCTGCCTTCTCCACAAACTCTAACGAATTAAACCTGCTTCTGGCCTCTGGGCTGGTATCTGCTGTACAGCCATTCACTAACCTGGCTTCTTAGTTTGGGCTGAAGCACTTGAAACCCCTTAACAAAAAACAGAGAAGAAAACAAGAGCCATATTCCTAATACCTGGGTCAGCTGCCTTTGCTCGGATTCACAGTGCACTGGGCTTACGCTGCCTGTAAGATTTTATATTGCATTTCTTGCAACACATCCTTGCTTACCGCCCTCAGCAGCTGCTGTTACTAACAACCTGTTCCTGTGTCAGCCCTTCTGAAGCCCAAGGATATCACCAGAACGCGAAGACACGCTGGCAAACACGGCAGGTTCTCCGCCGACCTGTGGCCAGGACAAACACCGTCGGTACCGAGCCTCCAACGCACCATTCCTCAGGCTCCCGACACCCCGCGCTGCACCGGCAGCTCTGCCCTGAAACGGGGTCGCTCTGTGGAAACCCAGGCACGCGGAGACCTTCCCATGCTTCACAACATTGGATGTTTTACAGCGTGGCCCCAGGTCAAGGGAGGTTCCCCTCTACGCCTGCTCTGCCCTGGTGAGGCCACATCTGCAGCCCTGGGCCCAGCGCTGGGCTCCCCAGTTCAGGAGAGACGAGGAACCCAGTGAGAGAGGCCAGCAGAGGCTCCAGAGATGACGGTAACTACGTCCCCAGAGGCTGCTCAAACCGCTGCTTTAAACAGAAGAAAGACGACTGTGTGTAGCTTGGGCCTTGCTCTGGTGTTGGTTGGGTGAGCTGGGTGAGAAATAGGGTTACGCAGCCAGGTCACGCTGCGCTTCCGTGGGGAGGGGGTCTGCTTCTGCAAGATCCCAACCCTGCTGAACTTCAGCCAAGGTGTCACCAGGAGATTTATCTGAGCTTGACAGACCCCCTCATTCCCCTCCACTTCTTCCTTCAAAGGAAGAGAAATGTGTTTCTTTTCATTTCACACAAGAGCTTCTTGCCTCAGAAGGGTTTTTGTGTCGCGTGCTGCAGTAGGTTTGGCTTTAGACAACCGCACGCTCCAGAGAAGCACGTCTGCCACAGGCTCGCGGGGCCCTGCCGCGCGGTGAGGATGTTCTTCCCTGGAGAAATTCCTCTCAGACCCTTCACGAAGCACAACTTGCCCGTTCAGGCAGGAGCTCTCGCGGTCCTGCAGCTGATCTCCCCCACCCACCACCAGCTGCCACAGCCCCCGGGCTCTTCCCTCAGCACCTCTTCCTCTGATTTAAGGCCAGTCAGAGAAATCAGCCTCTTGTTTATCTCAAACATGCACGGAATTAAAACCAGAGGCATCGAACAGCCGAGGAGCGCAGTTCCAAAGCAGCCTCAGATTCCCGTGCTCTTGCGTCACGCTACCAGAGACAAGAACCTCAGCCTCCTTCTGTACGCTCTGCCTTGGCTCCCTTGGAAAAACAGCCCGGTGCTGCAATCTGGAGCCAGAGCTGCCGAGCGGCAGGGCCAGCAGAACCCAGCGGCACGGGGCAAGGTCTCCAAACCTGCACCAGCTCGTGGAGGTGCCCGTTCCACAGCAGGCTGAGCCCAAGGGAACGTGCCCCTGCCTCCCAGCCTCCTTAACCTGCCTTTAGGAGGACAGGTCGGGCTGCTGGCAGAGGCGGCCGAGGTGTGGAGACGCTGCCAGCTGGGGGCTCCTGCTGCCAGCCACGCTGCGCCAGCTGCTGCGAGAGCCACGGGGCAGCACCCTCGTATCGCCACAGCGAGATACGCCGCAGCTCGTGTGGGAAAGCCTTCAATCAAGGCTCAATTATCATCATGCCGAGAACAGAACTTACAGGGAATGTTCCTTATCACAAATCTGAACTCCTCTGACCTTGTTTTCCCCCATTTACTTTTCCATTTCCCCCGAGGAATCAAGAACAATCTCAGGCGACAGAATAAAATAAAACAAAACCAAAAAAAAAAAAAAGAAGAATCAAATGAACTGGAATAATACCTGCAGATAATTAGTACTTAAAACTCACTATCCAAAAATACACATTTTCCACTCTCTTTATCCTGGCTCGAAGTAAACATAAAAGCATATTCTTTATGTTTTTGTTTCTGAGAACACTTTTAGAAGCACTCCCAGTCCTCTCCGGTGTTCTAGAGCAATGAGCCAAAAATCAGAGTCACTGTGAAAACAAACTAGGAATTGTGTAACGTTAAGTTTTTCCTCCCGCGTTTAGTTCCTTTAGAAATGACTCAGGAACGAAAGCCAGTTGAAAAACAAACAACAACAGCAAAACATTTATAAAAGCAAAAAAAAACCTCTTACTTGTGTCAGACGGCGCTTTCAGGATGCCTTCGATGTCCGTGGTGATTTTGGAGACCTGACTGTGGAACTGTTGGACGGACTTTTTGAGGCCGGCGATATCGGTGGAATGAGCTGCTATCGTCCCATTCATCTCGCGGACGCAGCTCCACAAGCTGCTCACGTGCTTGTTCAGACCTTCCTTGATCTTCTGCAGGCTACCCGAGACGGAGTCCAGCTTGCCGCAGGCTTCTTCGACACGCGCGACTCTGCTCTCGACGCCCGAGACGTCCTCCAGGACGCCCTGGGTCTTCTCCTTGCACTTGCTGAGGTCGTTCAGGACGTGGTCGCTCAGCTGCTCCAGCCTCTCTCTCACCTCCCCGCAGCAGCTCTCGCTGGGCTGAGCGGTTTGGTTGGCAAACGTCCTCTGCATTTGATCGATTTTTCGGAAGACGCCCCGTTGCGTTTTTCTGCAGGTGGAATTGACGCCCAGAAGCTGCTCCCTGCAGCTGTTCAAGCCATCTTGAAGGGTCTTCACGTCTTTATCCATGACGTTTAGACTGTACCGGAGTACACGCACATCCCTCTGCACCTTCTGGACGTCTCGCTGGTTGCCCTTAGCTAAGCTGAGTTTCTCACTGAGAGAGCTGTTCAGAGACTGCAGGAGAACAGAGTTATTCTCTGTTTTCACAAGCAAGTGGTTGTATTTGCTGTTACAGTTCTCCAGCTCTTTCTGCAGGTCCTCCGAACCCTGCGGTGCCGACGGGCACCTCTGCCCACAGAGGTGCTCAAGCGACAGTAGCTTGTTCCTCAGGAAGTCCACCTCGGCCGCCAGCGGCTCGCTGGCAAACCCCGCGTCGCTGGGCAGCACGGGCCCCGGGCTCAGGTACATCCCGTCCGGGTCCGTGGCGTTGGCCATCTCCAAAATCGTGCCGCCCAGCCTGTCTTCTAGTGCCCGCAGCTTCTGGTCAAACAAGTCTCTCAGCTCATCGACCTCAGCAGCCATAGCCCCGCGGAGGGTCTCCTCGACGTAGAAGCAATGCTCTTCCGCGTTCCGCTCCGTGACGTTCATCCTCGCGTCCAGCTCCTCCCACCTCTCCGCGAACATGTCCTCCAGATCCGGAGTCGACAGTCGGCTGATTTCATTGTCGATTCTGACGTTCAGGATCCTGTGCGCCTCCGCCACTCTGTCGAGTTTCGTATCAAGAGCTTTTATCTGCTGGTCCAAGTCACTCCTCTCGCCCTCCTTGCAACAACCAGACCCGTCTGACGGAATCTGAATCCGGGGAGTGTTTATCTCTCCCCTTAAGCCGTTCTCTTTTCCTCTTATAACATCAATTATTCCCGAACAGTTATTTTCATTCTCATCGCACAGCTGCTGGATGTGCTGTAGTTTGTTTTCACAGCAGTTCTTCAGAGCTGCCATTTTCTTCTCAAACCCTTCCAGTAACTCCTGCCGGAGGGACTCGAATTTCGAGTCTATATACTCCTGATATATATTGTCGCTGGGCATCGTGATTGTAGGTCCTCGTGCTGCCTCCTGCAGCTGTCTTAATTGTCCTTCGTAGCCTCTGACTTTCCCATTCAGTTCCTCCAGCTCGTCGTTCCTCATCCTCAAGGCTTCTTTGACCTCAGCGAGCTCAGACTTTATATCCTCCATTTCAAAATCAATAAAAGGGTCCTTCTGGTCCTTGTTGCTGTGGAGCCCGGGCAGCCGAATAGTGTCTGTTTCGCCCCCAACCGCACTGTCGGGCTCTGGGCGGTCATACAGGTTGTTCAGCCAAGTCACCAACATCTTACTGGCATCCTCTTGGACGGTCAGCTTCAGGTTTTCATTCACACCAGCCACAGAGGACTGAAGCTCAAGCACTGACCGTGTAAGCCGAAACAATTCGTCCTCGAGAAACTGCATTTTCTTCTCATACGGCGAAGGTTCCGGCGCTTCCGTGGGTTCTGCATCTGTTTCGTGGAAACAACAGAGAAAGCCTGGATGTAAATATTCCCAGCCGTGTCTGCTTTAACCAGCTGAGGCTACTGCACTTCTCTTTAAAGCCAAATAGGATTTCAACTGCGCAACGCTTGTTCCCTTGGCTAGCCTTGCTTTCACTAGTTTATAATTAGAGTGATCAAAACACTCCAAATCTAGTGTTTTAGCAAACCGCCCAATTCCTGACAAGACCCAGTGACAATAAATAACCGAATTAGCAAGCAGAACCCCCCGAACAAGAGCTCAGCAGTGACTCTAACCTGTGTAACAGGCCATTACAGACCCATACACACCACACCACAACCACCTGAGAGCCGCTGCACCTCCTCCAGCAAGGGGAGCTCCTACGACTCAGGAGGAGCTACTTGTTACCTTGGACAAATCACCTAACCACCCTCCCAACGCATCTGGCATCGGCAGCGCCTCACCTGCAGAGCCGCGTACAATTCCGCACGCTCAGCGTCAAGCAAAACGTGCAAGTAGAAAACCCTGGAGAAGGGAAGAAACCTTATTGGGAGGCCAAGAAAGTATAAATGCAGGAAAAGTCAAAGCAGTTTGTTATTTATGCCAGGGGAGAGGAGAAAGAGGAGTGATCTTCCGCAAGCTATCCGGGAGGGAACAGACTGCTTTCTGCGTCTGCTCCTGATGGGACAGGACAAGCAGAAGGGGCTTCGGCTGGAGCAAGGCCAGGGCAGGCCCGGCAGCCGTGCAGAAGGGCAAGTGCCAGGCGGCAACGTCCACGTGGGCAGGATTCCCACCACCGGAGGCTGGACAGACACAGCTGGTCCTGCCCTAGGGGATGGGCAAGCAGAGCCCCTAAGATCCCTCCAGTCCTGTTTTCTGGGATTCACAGCAGCAAGGACTGGTTAAGTCAAGATACTGAGTGTGATCCCCAACAGCCATCCAATACCAACCAAACCTGCAGCCACACCACCGGCTGTTTCAGTTCAGCAAACGTGTGACGCCACTCCCACGTGTGGATCCAGGTGACCATAAGGGATCCGCACGCTCCCGTCCATCTCGGCATTACGCCCGGAGGTTACGCGCTATAAAAACATCACGTACAATCCAAACTGGGGTTTCACATGATACCTTTTACGCGATGCATAACCCAAAGACCTCCGCGCAGTGAGGACACTTTCTTGCAGGCATCAGAAAGGCCAATGAAGTTAAGAAGCGGAAGTGAAGAAGAAAATATGTGTATTTAAATAGAGCAGACACACAAACTGCTGGCTCTAGAAGAACCCTTTTGATGGCAAGTGGTGTTAACAGCTGAATCTTCAGACAGAAGAATTTCAGCACCGGTTCCGTGCTACGCGTGCTAGGTACGCAGCAGAGAGCAACAGTGAGATCTGCAGGGTCTGCAGCTGGAATTCTTCTTCGTTTTACACTGCCGGTCAGCTTAAAGCCATCAGAAGGAAGGTAGGATGTCACAAATGGACTCTTTGTGACATACACACACCCAGAACGCAGCTATTACCTGCACAGGGACCTACTCACGTTGAATTACAGCTCTCCTAGGGTCAGAGCAGAGAGGAAACCTCTAGCCACGAGCAGTGTGCAAGTTAAAGATACCGCTGTGGCTTATCGTCATCTTTTGGAAACGGTATTTTAGGCAGACTCACAACTTATCTTCCGAGCAGGCGTATCACCCGTGGGGCTGGTCTGACCCCGGTGTTCAGTCCCCATCCGTCCCGCTCCCCAAAGCCCACACGTGGAAATCTGACTAAGCCCCGCACGTGACGCCAACACCCGGCGATGGGGGGAGAGTCCCGCAGACGGGAACATCTGGTCAGCGTTCCTTGTCGAGGCAGCAAAGGCGCAGCGCGGCAGTAACCGCACTGCTCCCTACCCCTGCAGGAGACGGGACCTTCTGCAAACAAACATCATTCGTGCTCTAGGGTGTTCTTTTCAGAAACGGAGGCTTATCGTTCCCTAGCTCCTGAGGCAGGTAATCAGAGATGACGCTGTCAAACCTGCACAAGCCCCTGCACAAACAAGACACCGTCAAACTGCCAGGCAGCGTTCGATATCTGTACGTATCTGCCAGGCAGCGTTATTATATACTTTATAATTAGTACCTGTCCTCTTTCTGTTTTCATAGTAGTTCCTCTCAAATATATGTTTAATTTTTCTTTCTGAACACTGAGGAAACCACAGAAAAACTCCTGTAAATTCTCACAAAATCCCCAGCCTTAAGAGCAGGGTTTTCCTGGGCGGCGAGCAGCCAGCTGGCACTTCTGGCCAGTGCTCTACAGCCACCCCTCTGCTGCTCCTCAGGAAACTCTCCGTAGCAAGGCAGCAGCTATCATTCCCTGGCTATTATTCTCCCACCACAGCGTCTTCCGTACGGCTTTTGTGCTTGCCAGTGGCTGAGTTTAATAGAAACCATCACAGTTCTTATCTTACACTTCAAAGACACAACAAGGAACCCGTCGGGACCATGCACACCGAAATTCCAGCAAGAAGTTACCCAAGCCTTTCTTCACAACAGCCTTGGCCGGCGGGGCGGGGCGACGAGCCGCGCTCGGTCTCTCCGCGGGGCCGTCTCTGCAGTCCTCCCCTTTGTACCCGGGACAGCACTTCCACTCCAGCTCCGTCACCGTCTTGTAGGCGACCGTGTACCGAGGTCTGAAGCTCGTGCGGTATCTGCCAGGACAGAAAGGCTTTTAAACGACCCGTAACTGAACCTGCTATCGAGATTAAAGCCAAAGTTAAAACAGGGGGAGGTTTAAATGAAAATAAACGACTGTCATCTATGACTCCTTTGCTTGTTCAAACACCAAGTGAACAGGTGCCTGTGTCTAGGTTTTAAAGGTCCCTGCACTCAACACAGTTGCGTCAAGGGAGAGCGAATGCGGCCACAGAGCAGGGGCTTTTGTGCACGAGCAGAGGGATAACGTGTGGTGGGAAGCGAAGGCTCAACTCGTCGGACGCCGCTGAGCACACCAGTGACCCCAGTGCGTCACTCTGTACATTCAAACCCTTCTTCCTCTAACCAGCTGCTCCTCACTGCAGCCCCAGCCCCAGCGCTGCCCTGGCACCAGCTCTTCTGGACAGCAAAAGCATTCCCGCCGGCTTTGTCCCACCTGGCTCTCCAGGCTCCACTCACACTGCTCCTCGGAACCCGTCCGTACGGAGCAGTCACAGCTGGCGGGTCTCCCGGGGGAGGACAAAGCGCCGAACACACAGGGCAGATAAGGGCAGGAAGGAAGGAGTCAGATGAAAGGCGACAACCAACAAAGCAGCCAAGTCTTGTTCCTACTTCACTCGTCCAGCTGAAGAGGGTCTTGCAGACAAGTCCGTGCACACATTATGTACGTACAACCTCAACTTCCCCAACGAATTACTCAAAAGTTAATAAATGCCAAACTGATTCTGGCTGTGCAGCGTTCTTCAACCAGGGAGTTCTCCCGCAGCTTTCCTTCGGCGCACGCACTGCACCGCAGCTGCACCCGGACCCTACGGAATCCCACCAGACCACGAGCAGAGGCCGCTCTGTTCCACAAAAACCAACCCAGTTTAAGGAACGGCTCATCTGGGGTTGGGAGATGAGGAAGATGAGGACTCGACAGGAGCTCTGCAGCAGGCTCCACTCCCAGCCCTGCCGGGCTCACGGGGAGTGTGTTTGGGGACAGCGAGAACACGGGACAGAGGCAGCCACACCAAATCACACCAAAATCAACCTCGCGGTTCCCTAAACATTGTCTGGTCCTAACACACAAAATTCCGTATTGGTTAAAAATCATCTGATCAGCTACCAAACGGGAAGGGTTAAATCTTACACCGACTGTGGAACTGCTTCTACCGAAAGGCACCCAGCAGGAGCGTGAGGGTTACCCTCCAAAGCTCCTCTTGCCATCCCTGCAAATAACTGCTGAAATAATTCTCTCTTTTTTTGCATTAAGCATCTTTCACCTTCAGAGACATATCTGCAGTATAAGGTCCCCCATCCCACAGCCACTGGCTGTCCCTTTCGCTAAGCTGCTTAGCAAACTTGGGGGGCGCGGGGGTGTAAAACCTTAACTCCTCATTATGAATTAAGTTTCTTTTCCAGCCAACCCTTTCCCAACCCTGCCACGACGCACTCTAATTTATGCCCTTGGGGAAATCCTCAGCGTCCTTTTGCATTGGTACTTTACCCACAACTTCTCATTTAAGGGGACAAAGTTACTTTGTAGAGACAACACCGTATTTTTTTCAACGATACTGGGCCAAAGAGCAGTTCGTTCTAACAAGCCCCTGCTGGGTGCCCTCCTGCGGGGGATCTTGCTGGGAAGCTGAGCCGTGAGCTGCCCCAAACCACAGCGCTTCGCCACGGCTGGCGGCTCTCCGGGTTCTGGCTCCGAGTACGTAAACTCACCATGAGCCTCCAACCCTCTTCTGCCTTCCCACCAGAACCAGCTGCAGGCTGCGCTCCGGCTCATCGCTCCTTGCACAGTTTGCACCGAAACATCTGCTGAATCCTGTTTACAAATATAAGTACAGACACCCCCGAGGTCAAGTGCTTTAAACATTAAATAGACACAGAGGGCACCACGGGGAAGGACAACATCCCGGCCACCCAGGAACTGCCTTTTCCTTCTCCCTGAGCTCAAGTCTTAAGCCACATCTCCAGCAGGTACTTTGGGTTTGATTCCCTCCCTTCCAACGAGCTGCCAGAGCCATCAGAGCGACAGGGTTAGCTGGATGCTTCGGCGTTCTGATGCGGGTTTGGGAGTGATCACGACCTCTCTCTCAACCACCGCTCCGCCCAAACGCAGACTGTGACCCTCCAGATCCGTTTTCACGTGCGGGAAGCGGCCGCACGTAGCTCCTCTCTGATTTCCATAAAGCACTTCACTGCTCCAACCGCTGCCTGTGTTCCTCTCGGAACTGTCGGGGCCAGACTCCTTCCCAAGAATGACAGGATTTCGACTGTCTTCAAACACCAGCACGCTGCTCCAGTTCCTCCTCACAGAGCTTGAAGAATGCAGCTGAAACAAATTTTATAAAAGGAAGGAAAAACCACTTCTATGCAAAGCGTGCCCTTCTTTCCTCGAGGTCCAGAACGAGGGCTGTCCTTGCCCCGTTTCTGCCATTCCTAACACATTCTTGACAGGTTTCTCCGCGTACACCTTCTCCGTAGTCACGTCCATCAACGCAGACACCTTCAGAACACTTCAACACCCAGACAAACTGCAACACACAGACTCCTTCGGACCACTTCATTCAAACAAATCACAGGAAGCAACCAAAGAAGGACATAAACAAACCAAAAGAAATCAAGCTTGGCATTTTTCATTACGAAACTTTTCCAAACTCCACCTTAAAAATAAAAAAGCGGCTCAGGCAAACGCAGGAATTGGAGGCGTTTTGATCTCAGCTTTGGCACGTTGAACACAGACTAACCTGAATCCTAACCCACAACTCTGCTGGAGCAGAAAGAAGCTACAATCGAAAGGCTTCCAAACCCGGCTGTAGAGCAGCTTTCCTGTTTTACATCTGGGGCTACAGCTACGCTCGCGGGTGGCTCAGGAACGGAACTGGGCTTGACGTACCCACAACTACTGCTCCTCTCCACGGCCAGTCCAGCTGAAGGAACCCCCAGCCAGCCCCACTCACTTCAGCGAGGCCGGCAAACAGGAACCAGGCCCCTAACACTTTCCTGCTTTGAAGCCAGTCGCGCAGAAGTGATTTCAGGATCACAGCTGCACTGCCACAGCTCCTCCGGCAACGCTGCCCGGCACAGCGTCACCGCGCCAGCACCACCCGGACGCGCTGGGCAGTGACAGTCCCCAGCACGCACCCGCACAGGGAGATTCTCAAGCACACGAGTTTTTTAAAGCCAGAACTTTGCTCGCTCAGGGATTTCAGCGGAGGAGCTGGAGGCTCCCAGGATGTTGCCAGGATGCGACAGTCCAGCAGCACCGAACGTTCGCACGTTGTTGGTTACAGTTCTCACAAACCCCGTGACTTTCTGCAAGGGAACACATCCCGAGAATAACTCCTGAGAGTACCTATTTTCTCCACAGAGGACTGGGAGCTACCAGAGTGCACAAATCCGACGTGTCTCTATTTACATTTGCAGCATTCAAATCCAACTGCTCTCTCACAGTCACAGCAGACGTACAACCCACACACACCCTGAACACGCTCCGAGCAGCCGCAGAGGTGATACCGTGGCTTCTCGATGCAGCTGGGCAGAGCTCCACGGTCGGAACACAACACACCCCCAGGTTCACACCTCTCACCCTGTAAAGGTTAAGTTACCTGGTGAAGCCATTAGGTCAAAAAGGGTTCACAAAGTTTCACAGGTCTGAAGAACTGAGGCTCCACTTCAATGCATACGCTGGAATGTAGTTAAAAAGTAGTAGAACATTAAATCTTCCTCCAGTTGACTTGGGTTTCTGCTATTCAAGTAAGCGTTAATAAAGACACTTATTTTCACAAGCGTCTCCAAGAGATTTAGAAAGAATCACGGTTATGTGGTTAAAAGCCACACAGCAGCAGGTATCGTTCCCAGCCAGCCCATCCTCTCCAGCCCAGGACGATGGCCATGCCCTGGTGGTGATCTGAGCTGAACGCTACAGACGAAATCATTCCTTCAGAAAGCTCGAACAGAGGGGGTGGTTTCAACAGTCTCTAATCTCTGCTCGCAACAGGGAAAATAAGAACAGCTGGTTCTTAGGAGTCTTTCCACAACAGGCCTGTAACTACCAACGCCTACTACCTTCGCCATGAATTCAACGTGCTGATCGAGTGAGGAAACACCCCCGGAACACCAACGCAAACCTCCACAGGCAATACCCGAGCATTTCCCAGCTGAAAGGAAGTCACACAGTGTGACAACAGCACTCAAACCTTTCTCCTCTTTTGAGAGAAAAGTATTTTCTTAGGAAAACGCTTAATTAAAAATAGATGTTTGCTGCAAACGCTAGACATTTTGACTGGGGAACCAGCTGTAATTTTCTCGTGGTGCTAAACCACAGAAGGAAGCAGTTAGCACTGATATTTGGAATGTCACCTAATAGCAATAAAACGAATCAGAAACACTTGGCCGAAATCGGTGGGAAAACATATGGCTCCATTCTGTAACGAGATATTAGCGCTGAACCTTTTGGGAAAGGCGAGGAGATAAGGGCCGCCACCTCCTCGCTGCGAGCAGGGCACTGCACAAGCTGCACGAGCAGCCTACAAAATGTTGACTCTGAGCACAAAACTCCAGGGCTGGTCCAAAATCCTGTAGTCGCTGGAACAGGTCCCACAGTGTCAGCAGCCTGCAAATCACGGTCTTATTGAGTAGAAGACAATGAATCCTCACTATTTAATGCTTCCATGGAATGCAGATCCATTCTTTGTAAACCCTGTGGTCTGCTCTCGCACATCCCGGTCCTCCAGATCTCCAATAGGCTGCAGCGGGAGCGCTGGAGAATCACACGGACACCCCCTAGAAATGCTACGTAGAAGATACCATGAAATCCAGCGTGGTGTGACCAAGTGCTCTTCATTTCGTGGGCTGCGAAGGATGAAACGCCTATGTCAGCCCTCTGTACTACACAGTTACTGAAGCGGCTTCAGTGGACCCCAAGTTTTCTGTTTCCCACTTGTGACCCCTACAAATGGCAGCAGAAATCCCAGTTTCATTGAAACCACAGAGGCTTTCACCGACCGGCTGTAACAGCGACCTTCAGCGCACCCCAGTTCAGGTGCCTCCTTCGGTCTGAGATTTCAAGAGTCTCCTTGTGTGCAGAGATTCCAAGCGCGCCTGGACACTGCGATGCTGGGCCCCCTGCTCGGGGTGACCCTGCTGGAGCAGGGGGGTGGCACCACAGCAGCTCCGGAGGGCCCTGCCAACCCCACCCTGCTGGGGTTCTGTGCCCGCTGTGAGGGTACGGGCAGGCACCAGCTGTCTGTATTTCCACTACGGCCACCAGAAACAAGGTCGGTACAGCCGGCAGGGTGGGAGCAGGGCTGCACCTCCTCCTGAAGCGATGACGTGAAGGGTGCGCAGACACCACCGACGTGCGCTGGAGTCACCACTGCTGCAGCTGTCCAGGCTCCTACGCTCACACTGACCCCTCTGCACGGCAGGCAGTCGAAGCCGGGGCGAGTTCCTTTACAACCTCTGATTACCCGGCAATGCTGGCAGCTCACTTGTGCTCCAGCCCACAGGTGAGCTGCACCTGACAAAAGCACCTTTGCTAAGAGTCTGCCCTACGGCGCTGACGGCAAGTGATGAAAAGGTGTTGACAGGAGCAGCCCAGCCTCCAGCAGCCTGGCTGCTCAGCGATAGCACACCAGCAGCCCGTGATAAACCCCGATTACACCCTGCAGCTAATGCTTATTTAAAAAGAACCCTAGTGAGCCCCAAAATAGTTCTCGATTTTGATCTGGCACTGGAGACACTAAAGCTGCTTCTTACAGATGGATGTACAGAGGTCTCATCTTCCCAGTGCTGCTCTTCCTTGAGCTGGCGTTGTCGCTTTCCCAAAGGCATCTCAGGACGGTCAGGACGCTGTCTGCAGGCGCCAGGCTCTGGGGAATGACTTTTCCTTCCCCCCAAAAAAGCCACGGACTTTACCCACCGGCCCAGTGCCTGGCCCAGTCACAGCCACCAAAAGGACACGACCAGCTCTTCATACAAGATAATAATCAGGCCCTAATTACCAAAAGCAAGGAGTGAGCGTTTCGGAATTGCCTGCACTGGGAAAAACACCGTTACCTGCGCCAGTCCTTTCAAAAGAGTCTCACGAGAATTTTACAGGGCAGCACAGCGACGGAGTCCAACAGTGATGGAACCGGAGAGAGCCTGCAACGGGCCACGTGTGGCCACCATCCTCACCCGGCTCTTCCAGAAGCAGGGGCCAGGTTTCTCACCCCACAGCAGCGGGAAGGTCCAGCGAGGACGCAGAGCACTGCCCCGACAAAGCTGCCCGAGAAACAGAGCTCCAGCGGCATCTCTTCTGCTTCTCTGCCCAGGAAACAAGCTCATTTCTAGGGTCACCCCAAGAGCGAGCCACTGCTGAGCCGACAGACTGTTTGAAAACACACACAGACAGAACAAATAACCAACGCTTTCGTGGAGGCAAGAGCTAAGCTGGGACCCCAGCTCTCACCATAAAACGCAGCATTGTTTGGAGAGCTGATACTTCTCAAGACGCCGGGTCAAAAGTGAACTAGAGGGGAGAGGAAAGAGGAGAAATAAATGCAGAGAAAGAAGTCAGATGGGATTAATAAACTGCAACGTGTAGAACTGGCACTGCCCCCTTCCTAACGGAGCAGAGCGTTCCGTGGTTATTTGGGTGGGTTACGATAAAACCGATCGTACACAGGTCAGCAGCTCCCCCAAACTCAGTTTGTTGTTCTGGCAACAGTTCGGTGCTTAACAGAGGAGGCCCCAGACCTCCGGGTCACACGTTTCTCAAACCAGAAAAGCGTAAAAACGAGTTATTTACATGAATGCGAACCGAGGAGCAGCTTGTGATGGGGTGGGTTTTTTCGAGCTATTGCAACAAACTGAAATGATGTGAGAAATGAGCATTCCCTGCTCAGGGAGCAGAGCGGCTCCGTGGCGCTCAGCGCGGGGGGCGAGGGATGCACCGCTTCAAGCTGAGCAGGCAGCCAGGAAAGTTCACCACACCCAGCAGGCGCTCAAACATCTTCAAACGAGCGCTCCAGGAAACCCGGGCACGGAGGTTTCACCGTTTCCTCGCTGCTTGCGGTGCCCAAGCCCCGAGGCCAACCTCCCCGTGCAGACAGCTAACTGGAGCCTGTACAAAGAAACTCTGCTTCACGCGAAGTACACCCAGCAGGGAGAAACAAAAACTCCCAAAGGCCTTTCTCGATACTTGGAGGGGAAACATTACACAGCCCTCGCTCTCCCTTCAACTTTCTGTGCATCCCGGAGGTTTCCCTTGCGAGCTGTGCGCTGCTGGAGGGCACAGACAGGCTCTGCCCTGTGCTGGCTCGCTATCTCAGCTTGGATCCCGCCGAGCGCTCCAGCGCTGCGCTGCACGCTTCATCTCTAGCAACTGGACGGTCTCAGGGAGACCTGGCTCCTTAAGACACTTGAGACGCAGCTTTATTCACACTGATCTGGAAGCTCCATGGGGGTTTCCTACACGTTCCCAGGCTGGGGCTGGGGTGCTCCACCCACGGCGTTCTGGGGCTGCCAGAAGATGGTCACTCGACGAAGCCGTTTAACACGCACTGGAGCTCCGAGATGCTCGGCAATAAAATTCCCACCGTTGCTCAATGTTATTTTATTAATAGGCATTGAATGCTGCTTATTGAAAGCGGTGCGATATTAATTAGCATAATCACCTATCCTGATACTTACAACAGCAGAAAACCAGCAGTAACAGTCTCTAAGGTTATTTCAGCCTTTTGCCTGAAATCTTCCTCCCGGCGCTGACCGAAGCCGTGGCTGGTTTGGCTCAGGGCTTATTTACGGCCATTTGAAAGCACAGAATGACAAGGAGCTGGAAAATATTGCTCAAGGGGACATTTGGAGAGGTTTGCTCATGGAGCTATCGATTCATTCATCATTCCCTTGGCTGTTTCCGAGTGTGCACAACCTGGGGAAATAAGGAGCTCGCTTATTAAACCTCTGTGATTAGTGTAAGATGAGAAGCTCACAGTAAATCAGGAAAGCCACTCCCGAAAGCTAAGGATAGGTGACCTGGCTCCTGAGACACTTGAGACGCAGCTTTACTCACACGGGCGGAATTAACGGGGCTGGAACTTGAAGGAGGGGATCTGATGAAATGTCCTTCCTCCACATCCCAGAGGAATCCGGTCTCAGTTTGAAGCTATCTCTGCCCTTAGCTGGGGGCTACGGCACCTCCAGAGGCTCTTTCCAGCCTAAGCTGGTTTCTATTTTGTTTTTTATCCTCATACAGGACAGTCCCGCTTGCCAGGTCTGCAGGAAAGATGGAAAGCCAGGAAACATCCCCCTCAGCTGCCTTGGTCCACTTCAAACTTCAACATTAAACCCCGACCAGAGAAAAAGGCTTTGCCCCAAAGCTGTGAGCTATGGGTCGGAGCCCCCGCGGTCCGGCCGGCGTCCCCACACGCTCAGCAGCACAAGGGGCAAAGCAAACCGCTGGTGGCACCGCAGCCCACCCTGAAGGGGCCGCGCTGACCTGAGGGGCCAGAAGGGAGGAAGATTATTCTTTCAGAACCAGACGTTATAGTGACAAATTGCTAACGTTGCTAATGAAGCCGCTGAGAAAGCCAGGGCAGGAAATTCACAACAAAAGAAGCGGGGAGGGGTGAGTTATTCATGAAGCAATATTAAATTTCAGAACATACGAGCTCTTTGTAGTGGGCAAAACCACCGACATTTCTGTAGGAGCACCTTCCAGTCCAGCGACCCGCTAATAACGAAGCTCCTCCCTCCTCTGCTAGCCGCGGTTTAAAGAAAAATAAATGAGGAGCCCCCGTACTTCAAAGGGAGCGCACTTCAAAGGACCCTCTCTCCTCCTGTCTCTCCCGCAGCCACCCTTCAGCTCCCATTTATCCTTGACACCTTCATGACCCCAAGCGCTCGCCAACCTTTCAGCGGGGAGAGGCGCTACCGAGCCCGAACACCTACAAACCGCTGCCACAATGAGCTCCAATAATTTCCTGAATTCCACCCCGACGCTTCAGGAAACAAACCCGGCAGCCAAACCGAAATTACAGTCGACACCGCGCCGTCCTTCCAGCAGTCGGGCGGCTTCGATCAGACAAATTATATTTTAATGGGCATAAGAGGTGGGTATAAAGGGTTCATGCACGCGTGTGATTTCTAGGCTTAAGCACCAGAGCTTTCTACTTCTGAAACAAATAAAAACAAAGTCAAAATAATCAGCGCTGACTATAATCCGCATCTGCAATGCACACTCTCTTGCATGCGAGGAACGTGGAGTTCAGGAGCACAGGTACGTTCCAATTATGCTTACGGCAGCAAAATGTTCCCGCGTAGAGCTTTTTAATATCAGCAATTGTTGTGCATAACCTGGACTGGACCTAAACACGAGAAGGGCTCTTGGAACCCAGTCTATGACTGATTTACACCGACAGCAAAGCCCCTGGCTGCTTTTAAAAGCCCTAGCAGCAAGTACAGAGGTACGACCAACCCAGATCCATCTACGACGGAGTTAACAGCCCCTGTGTTCGGGCTGGATCTCGCTGTCCCCGCTGTCTGCAGCAGAATGAGCCCTCAGATCAGCCACGGGGATGCACGCAGGGCCTGGAGCTCACTCGGATGAATATCTGCCATTTAGTTCATTTTTAACTTCTCTGTGTGAGCGTATAAAGGAAAAAGAGAGTAATTTCAGAAAGGTCCTCACAGTCATCTCTTTGTTGCTTTTACAGCTCCTTCCTGTCCTTTTTTTGTGCACATGAGCAAACGAACGCGTGTAGACACGGGTTGTTACCCGGGCTGCTGCTCCTCCTGAATTCAACAACACTTCTCCACAGGAACAAATTCAGGGGCTGCAGGACGGGGACTGGGTGTTTCAAACCCTTTGGGTTAGTTCTTTCTCACTCAGCCGCTCGGAGAACGGGTGCGCCAGCAACAGACAGAAAAATAAACCCCACCGCCTGCGAACAGCGAGTCCTGGACACAATAACCCGTCCGGATTTTGCTGTTGCAGCTGCTTTCAGCGTTAGCCGGCGGCTGCTGTGACAGGCGCTTACAATACCTCACCTGAAGAACGAGGAACGATTTCCTGCAGTTGCTGTTACGGTTATGAAGAAAGTCACCTCGAAGTTAAAGTTCACCAAAGAAAGCCAAGCTGAAGAAGCAAAGGTTTACAGCAACGACCTCGTTCCATTCTCAACAGAACGAAACCCCCGTGAGATCGGCCAGGGCAGGCGAGACCGAGCGCCTGGTTAGCCCCACGCTCCCTGGCCGACAGCAGCCAGCTCCAGAGGGTCGGGACAACATGGACAGACGACGGCGTTGCACAGAACCACGGAGGAATCTGGAAGGGATGGGACCTGTGGGGGTCACCCAGCCCAGCCCAGCCCCCTGCTCGAGCTGGGCTTCCCCTTCTGACTCCTGCCAAAGATCTCACCCACTCGAGCCGCGCTGGGTTCAGGAATTTCCCAAGCTAGGAGCAGCGCCTTTGCGCGTTCCTCGTTATCTACCAGCGGACAGTCCAAGAAAATCCTAATTTACCCCCTCTGAAGTTCCTTATCTTCACGCCTCATGATTTATGTGTTCGAGGAGCTCATTTTCAGCCCCTCCTCACTCCCCCGCAGCTCCACCACCCAGACTCCGCAGGCAGAGGGCACACCCCATGACAGAATCGCAAGCCCAAACTGGCCGGTTCCACTTCCCAGAGCGGAACCAGGGAGGCCACAGGAGGCGCGGCTGCTCAGCCGGCTGCTGCCTCGGTCATTTCCCTCCTTTCCAGTGTTTATGGATTCCTCAGGAGGAAGATTTGCTTTGTAACAAAAATAACACTCCAAACAAACAGAAAGCACCGCATCTGATCGCCGAACGCCCAGCACCTATTGTCACAGCCCCAGGGTGGTGGGGTCACCCGTGCCCACGGCCGTGGCGGTGTCAGGCTCACCCTCACCGCCTCGGCTCAAACCAAAAACCAGCTATTCTTTGCTGTGCAAGAATCCCCTCCATCGCCTCAGCCCCGCTCTGAGCCTAATCCCACAGAAGTCCAGCTGAAGCTCTCCCGGCTCCCTGCAGGGGGGCTGGACTAGATGGCCTTGAAAGGCTGGACCCGATGATCTCAGAGGTCTTTTCCAGTCTCAATAATCATGTGATTCTGTCATTTCCACCCCAAACCAATCCGTGATTCTGCGAAATGAACGAGTGTCCTTCCACTGACTTCTGGGGGAGGTGAGCGGGTTTCCCAGAGTGCCAATATTGCTGCTTTTCAAGCCGGGACACTGAAGGAGAGGGATTAGCCTGAGATCAAGCAGAAGATAAGCGAGATACGGCTGTTCTCTGACGCCTGCCGTACCCCGGGGCTCGCAGAGCCCGGCTGGCGCACACCGCGCTGGGGAACCGCAGAGTCCTTCAGGCTGGAAAAGACCTTTAAGATCACCCAGTCCACCCGCTGGCTGCAGGTGGTCACTCTGCACACTGCCGCAGGGTCGCGCTTCATAGCGTAAAACTTAAAAATCACATAAGAAACTTTGTGCTACCCCTTGTAAAAACCTCTGCCCTGGCTGCTCTCCCCGCTGGACGACTGACAGGGCTCCGCACCGGATTGCGAGCGTGCTGGCTGACGTTCCTGGCTCTCCCTCGCTGCTACGCATCGATCCAGCAACACAGAGCGACGATAAACCCCTTCCGAGCGCCGCCGAGCCCTGG
>WEIS01065815.1:0-24204 GCA_013389965.1 Todus mexicanus
CATTGGCATACATGCATTTGATATGAGGCACAGATATCCCCTCTAAACCAGGTATCCCCTCCAGGGCTTATCTCTAGCAGCCCTAGGTTTGTCCCCCTCCCCCTTCGTTTCTAATTTAAAGCCCTCTCAATGTGGGCTGCTAATTCATGTGAGAAGATCCTTTTCCTATGCTTAGAGAGGTGTTCCCCATCTCCCGCAAGCAGGCTCAGCATTGTGTATGCTGAGCCATGGTTAAAGAACCCAAAGTTCTCTTGGTGGCACCAACCCTGGATCCCAGGTATTAATCTCTGAGATCCTCCAGTTCCTTTCCACATCATTTTGTGTACCTGGCAGGATGCAGGAGAAAATTACTTGGGCTCCTGAGTCCCTGATTAGTCTGCCCAGTGCCCTAAAATCTTTCTTGATTCCTCTCAGCCTTTTTTTATCAATTTCCCCGCTACCCACCTGGAAGATCAATAACAGGTAGTAATCAGAGGGGCGTACCAGGTCAGAGATCTTCCTTGTAAAATCTCTTACCCGGGCCCCAGGGAGACAGCATACTTCAACACTCATCTTGTAGGCACTGCTTGTGATCCAGACAGCTGCAAATGTTATCAGTGCCAAGCTGCACAGACTTGCTCAGAGCAAGATTAGATGACGAAACAAGTGTGATGTCTTGGAGACTTGCTGAAGCACAGGGTGATAGTCTAGGTAGTAGGTTACAGGTTGGACTTGATGATCTCTATGGTCTTTTCCAACCTTGTTGACTCTGTGATTCTGTGGACCTCCACCAACAGGGACAGTGAGGAAGCAGAGAAAGAGCAGGAGCCAGCTTAGCTGAGAAGTAAAGCTTTTTCAATATAACACAATGTAAGCAAAAATAACCACCACCTGGCAATACCATTCATGGTTGCTTTGTCAGAGCACTCCATATGCCATAACTATAGATGTGGCTGCATCAGGTTCATACAAATTCCTCTCCAGATCACAAGCAGCTGCTTTGAGGATACTAAGTGTGAGGGGAAGACAAGGCTCTGCTATGTTTAAAATGGAATAGCAATATCCTCAGGTGCCCCTTTGACCTGGAGAGTGAGAACATGTGCTTTTAAAAGGTATATCAGCTTTTCTGATCTCCCATGTCCTTAAATTTCTCTGCTGCTGTTGCTGAAGACACAAGGCCTCTCTGTAGTACAGCTTATTTTGTTTCTGGCAAGAGGCATTTTCTGAGTGACTCAAGGACTGCGGCTCTTGAAAAATTCATTGGATCTTTCTTCTTTCATTACTGAATTACACTGGATAACAGACACCCGCTGACATGGCTGAGCATGAAGAGTCCTGTCCACGGTAAAGTATATAAACTGAGAGGACCAAAAAGTACCTACTGACTAAAGATGGAAGATGAAAGTAACTGCCAAATACCTTGTTCATTTTGAGGCTTTGTTTTTGCATTTTAATGGTATCTCCGCTATTGAAATGTCTGTTGCTGTTGGTTTCACATAAAAGGAAGAATTTCACAGCTCTCTAATGGTGAAAGATAGAAGTTAGAGATTTCATGGTGACTGTTAATGGCTATCATTTTAACTCAGCTCTCAATTATCACAGGTCTGAAAACCACAGAAAGATGTATATGCTTTATGTGCTAGACTACTCAGCCTTGAATCAGTCCCCAGCAAGGACTCAAAGATCAGTGATTTGAAGGGAGTGCAGGAGTGCTCACCTAAAAAATCCCCCTCTATCTGGACTTATGCTGAGATTAAAGACCATGTACATGTCAGTGTCCCTAAATAAAAGGGCTGGGTTCTGAAGTGAGACTAAGCAGGTAGAATCTCTAAGACTTAATAATGGGCTTTCACAGAATGACCTACAGTTTCAAAGGCCTTCCATCATTAAAAGAGGAAGAAGGGATGCAATAATTTGTTCTCTTTAAAACTTCCTGATGTTTCATTTGATGATTCGGATTGCAGTTGCGTGTACTCATGAGCTGTAGGCATCATATATCTATCATATTTATCGATATCTAAAATCCAGAGACTTCAAAGCATGATGAACTCCCTAAATAGTCCCTTTCTGCTTATGGTATGTCCATGCTTATTTTTTTCCTACAGAAAAAGGTTTTATTTGTTTTATTTTTATTTTATGTCCCAGCAGTAGAGAGACTTTGACTTCAATAAGTAAATTGGGAAAAAAAGAGGAAGAAAAAGAAGTGTTTATAGCATCCCATTGCTGCTTCTGCTTCCTGGAGTCCTGCCCGAACTCTTCCTTAATCTTCTTCCTGTGTCCTGTTATCGTAGAGGTGTAGAAGAAGGTCCTCGAAGATGAGATGAAAACTGCAGAGCTTACTCTCATAGAACTAGGAACTACTGGCTCTTACAACACTCTATCCATTCACTGGAGTTAAGTGACGAGATTAAAATCTCAGCTAAACAACCTGTTCCTCCCTAAGTCTGTTTATCTGCCTTCCTTACTTTGTTTTAAGCGGTGTGGTGTGGCCACTAGAGACGGAATAGGGGAAACTTAAATTCTGATTAAAAGCTGTGATGTCAATGTAAGGCTTAAAAATGTCTGTATTTAAAAATTAATACTTTAGCAGGTTTTTATATGACTAGAGTTTACAACTTGAGTGGCAACAGCTGTTAGGTGCCAGATTCTCTGAAAGATTTCTACTCTTTTTCAGTATTATGAAACTGGAATGTGTAATGTGGTTTGTTTGAATCACATTCTCTGTGATATGAAAGGAAAAGTGAATTTGCAGAGGCAGCTTTTATAAGGTCTTCAAAGTGAGTTTACTGTTGTTTCCATCCGAGAGTTGCAACCTAGAAGTATGCAAGAAAGCTTTGTGCCTAGCACGCTCGTGATAAGCTTTCAAATCAATTTTCAATTGAGTTAGATTTTAAACTTTAGTAAATAGTAGCTCCAATCTTGAATTCATTGAAGCAATTTTGAGATTTACTGTTAACTTAAGAAGAAGACATGGTGAGCTGATAAGACTTAAAAAATCTAGACTATAGCCAAGCAATGACCTGAAATTCCTGTTCCCCACCCACACAGTGTTTGTCTTCCCTGAAACCTTGCTCTTTCATCCTCTTTTCTTTGGTTTGTTTCTTCCTCCTTTTTTCACCAAAGCATAATACAATGTTGGGAGCTCCCTAGGATAATGGTTGATTTTCCTTTTGGTGTGTTCATATAGTACACAATAATAGGTTTGGAATTCTCATTGAAATGCTTAAGTATTGTGACTGAGAAGAATAGTTACCATTTTTTTGCTGATGTTTTAGAAGCTGCAAGTGTCAGATGCCCATCGTGTCTCCATGTAAGAGACTGAACCCTTGATGCAGCAGTTCAGGCTGGTGAAACTGTCCGTGACCCTGGGGGAAATAACTCCTCTGGCTGCATTGAAACTAGTTCTTATCACTAGCAGCCAAACAACTCAGTCCAGACTTGAGAAAAATCCAGTCTAGATGCTTAGCTCTGCTTCATATTCTGCTGTCTGAAGTCTACTTTTAATACTAGAAATCAAAACAAGGGACTATTTGCTTTTTCTGCTCTGTCATGTGAAGCCAATTTTTAACACCCTTCTGTTCCAAAACAGAATTTTAAATGTTCAGGTGCTGGATGCAACTGCCACACACCTGGAAAAGCTGTAGACCTGTACAGCTACTACTACATCATGGTTCGTGTGTGCTACACCTTGGGGGGCTGTTGGCTTGGAAGAGGGGAAAATGCAAATAAATTTTAGCTCAAAAATCCTAGTATCCAGTAAATCAGCAAACAAAAAACCAGTTGAAGTTTGTCCTTCCTTGCAAGTCATAAACTGGGCCCTACATCATTCTGAGTGCAAAATTGTTTTATTTTGCTGGGCCAGATTAAATATTTTCCCCTGTGTACTTCAGATTCTTACTGACTAAAAGACAGGCTAAAGATCTGTCCAGTGACACAGTTTTTGACAACTCCTCACAAATGCCTCACACCTATAGTGCTAAAATGAGCAACCAGGAAAGACTTCTGGTAGGAAGTGAAATAAGCACTGTGGAGGATGAGACTAGTGGGCTGCTCAGACAGATGCTCAGTGGGCTTTATCAGTTTTCTATAGCTTATAAAACACCAAGTCAATTTAGCTGTTACAGCACATATTGTGCTATCTTCAGGAACATTGTTAATCTATTAATTACTTCATTAAAGAAATTACAACTACACTTGAGCTCAGTTATCTGACTAAAATTCATAATAAATTGTTGCTTTCTTTAAAAAAAAAATAAAAAATAAACTCTCTCCTTGTACCTAAGGACCCAGTAGGTCTTTCTTTTTATTAATTGTCCTAGTTTAAGTGGGACAGAATCATAGACCAGCCATGGTCTACAGGCCAGTACCAGTTTGGAGTCAGCTAGGGCAGCTGACCCAGGCTGGCTACAGGTGTATCCCATCCCATGAACATCAGGCTCACTATAAGGGGGGAAGCTTGCTACAAATGGTAGTTAGTTCCTTTTGCTTGGAGCATCTTCTGCTTCTCTCTATTCCTGGAAGGGCTTGTGTACCATACTGCTCTTAAAGACTGCTTTCCTGTTTATTGTGACCACTGTACGTTGGCTGGGCTGAGTATAATCTTGTTTGCTTTATACTGGCAGTGGTATTAGTTTGGCTGTTTCATTAAATCCATTTTCATTTCAACACGTCTCTTCGCCTTTTCCTGACTCCCCTTCTCTGATGTGGAGGGGTCATTGGGTGATTGAACAACTGCTATAGTTTAGCTCTGGATATGGTCCACATGTAAACACTCATTTAAGAAAGAGATGTTTTTGGAAAGCCAGAGAGTAGCTATATTCCACAAATACTTGTTCTTTAGGTGACCAGGAGTTCTAAGGAGCACTGATAAATAATAGAATAGTGGTTGGAGGACACCATACACATTGATTGTGCTTTACTCCATTGTTTCAGTAGGGCCTTATATTAGTTGTTGCCTCTGAACACCAAGCTCAAGGAACTGTGACATGAACACTGTACTACCTACATTATACACTGAAGCAGAGACTTAAGATCTTTCACAGCCTTCCTGGGAGTTTAGGAAAATATCTCACAGAATTTTATGTCCATACACTGTAATCTCTGTGAAATATTTTTCCTTTGTTGTAATGCCTTTTTTAGGAGAGAAACTGAATTTCCTCTGCAAGGTATGCACTTTAACTTGATTTACATGAAGCTATTACTAGTCACTTCTACAGGGGGCCCTGTGTATTGGATGGGCGTCTTCACTTAGCTGTTGCCAAAACGGCCAGAACATATCCAGGTGCTAGTGGTGCACACTGTAGAGGCTCGTGCTCTCCAGCCCTGCCAGCCACAGGCACAGGCCGGTCTCTGCAAATTAGCGCAGCTGCAGCCCTTTGTCTTGTGTGACCATCTTTTAAATTGTCTCACAGCAGGTTTCAGTGTGCTGTACTTATTTAAATGTTTCATTAACTGTATGTGAAGTCCTACTCTGTGAATGAAGTGCTATACGCTTCTCCCTGGTTTTGCACCTCCTTGTGGATGTGTGCAGTACCTGAAGGACAAAGCATAGCTTCCAAATAACGAACTGTTGCAAGCAGATGGATTATTATGAAATGACTGGTTTAAATGAATGTTTCATCCCACAACACTTAGTCAGGAGTCTCAGTCAGAACTTGCATCTCTTTTTTCAGTCAACCAACTGAGATAAAAATTCATCAAAAAATATGCCTTTGCAGCTTTGATGTTCAAGGTCTGTTTACCTGATCTTTTGTAATTCCAACAAACCTCAGCACCTTTATGTTAGATACTTACACAATATTTAGAAAGGTCTTTAGAAACAACAATTTAATTGCATTTTTCTCTTTTCTTCACCATTACTTTGTGCTAGCAAAATCTGCTTGCAATCTGCTTTCATTGTATTAAAGTGATACATTCAAAAATTGTGCAACCTTCTTCAAAGCAAGCATTGTGAAGAGACAGTAGCTGATACTGAAATCTCAGTTTATTATTCTAGTCTGAAATCTCAGAATTTTAAACTATTTAGAATAACTCCAGCCTACAAAAAGCTCTTAAATGCCCATGGCTTTTCTGTGGCAAAAAAAAAAAAAAAAAAGAAGGAAAAAAATAAAGCTCTTGGAACCAGTGCTGTAACTGGTAAGATTTTCAAATAGTAGCATTGAATATGCAAATCAAATTTTATTAGTCTCTTATGTAGTATCACACATTTAATGCTTGAATTTCTCATGGTGCTGAAGTCTTACCTCACATACTGAAGGATTAAGGGAGGAGGTATTTTTTCCATTTATTAAAGAAACATCTTTGCTGGGTGTTTTTCAACACCAGTTGCTTAGTGAAGTAGGGGTAGGGAGACTGGCTCTTTTTCTACTCGTTAAAACTGTCCCATAACCAGTTGTATGTCTGGGTTTGGATTTTGTGGCTAAAAACTTTGTGCCATATGAAGAGAGGATCTATGCTTAACCTTCATTAATTACATGCTGCTATTGAACGAATAAGAAGTGTGGTAGAGAATTTAGCGATATATGTCCTTAATACAAAGATGCTGTTGGGGACAGCTGTTCTGCTGTTCCACCTGATCTCAGGAAGACGGTGCACTACTCACAACCACATGTACGGAGTTGTCAGGCTGTTGTTCCCTCTGCTCTGCAGCAAACCTGGAGTCACTGCCCTTACAACCATCCCACCAGTGGGTGAAGCAACCAAAAATTAACAGAACTTGGGAGGTGGAGATTATCATTTTAGTCACCCTAAGACAAGAGTTGCTCAGTATGAGTAAGAACATTTATGAGCTAGTAGCACTTTTTTTTCAGCTAATGCACCTAAGCAGCACTGAAGATGCAACTCAGCGAGACTGTCATTATCAAAGAACAAAGCTTTTTGTTTGCTAGTCTACTATACGGCATGATGTTTATTTATGAAAATGAAAGCAGTAAAATGTAAATATTAGACTTCATGTGAAGGTACATATGAAATGAGAATAGGTTTAATTAATTGCTCTAATCAGAGTGGTAACTTAACACACAGCAACTCCATCTCTTATTGCTCTAAGCTTTGTTATTTATTGTGAGGAAATAAATTAGATTTTCTACCACCAACTACTTTTTAATACTCAAAGCAAAATAATTCATGCTGTGTAAGTTATCATAAAAGAATTCAGCAGATGTAGCAAAGATGATAAAAGGCTTCTTTGTGCAAAGCATTTTGTATGTCAGTTTAAAAGATGGTCTTACGAGCAAAACTTTGTTGCAATTTATTAGCCTTTTCACTGTTACTGCTTATTTTTAAGAGGCTTCTCAATATCAGTGGTGAAACTGCTGTGGTATTTTATGTAGGAATTCAGTATTCTTTTAGAACTATACAACTTTATCTCAAAGCAATGCTTGTTTAGCTCTAATCTTAGATCTAGGGTACAGTTGATGAGAAATAACTTCAATTTTTGAATGTGCAACCAAGCTACAGTTGGTTACTGTAATAGTAATCACTATTATTACTATAACACAAATATTAATACATGACCCTAGCCTAGGTCTGCCATGTCACTGTACTGAAATGCAATTGATTTTCTCTTCCAACCACACTGAGAAATCTGCTCAGTTTCCACATGGAGTAGCAAGAACTGGTGGTGTGAGTTTGACATCTTGCTCCTGAAGACAGAGGTGTAGCTGGCAGTGCATTATCCTTGCACTAATTTCATTCTCCTTATGAATTAATTCATTCTGGTTTACAACTAAGTCAGCTCCATGATGCACCTGGTTTCTTCTTCTCCCTCCTTCTGCATTTGCTCATATATGCTTCTGTCCTTTCCTGTTCTACATTTCTGGCTGCATCCCTCTCATCTGCAGTATATGGGATTTTAGGTAATTTTTTTAATGTTTCACTTCTCATTTCATTTGCATGCAACTCAAAAAATGAGGTGTTATTAAAAAATAACTAAGGTGAATAGCTCTTGAACTGGATAGTAAATGTCACAATCCTGTCCTACAGAATGATAGTATTTAACCAAAGCCAAAGGAATATTGTGCTTATCTGGCCAATGAAATTCAAGCTCAGTGGCTTTGCTTTGAAAAGAATTTCTCATGTGCTGTGTGACTAGATGTGGCTGTATAACAGCTGCTGTATCTGCTTGAATGGAATTTACCTTTAAAATGACCAGTACTCAGTGAAAGCTCTGATTTAATGCTTTGCTACAGTGAACATCTCATGAATTGCTGGCTTTTAATTCCCACAAATTGCTATTTCCATATGAAAGGCAGTTTCTTGTGAAGAACAGGTGCAGCTCTGCAAACGGACATTTGATGATCCTTTTTGTTTTTGTTGTTATCTGGGCACTGTGAGATAGCTCCAGCAGTGTGTGAGGTGATATGTATTAAAAGGTAACCTCAGTCTCTGCTAGGTAATAATATTAAAATTTTCAGGTCATCTCTTTCCACTCTATGCCAATTCTTTCTTGGCAGTGTTTCAACCAGTTTCATGGTCCATATCCCTCATAAACACTATCTAAGTTTCACAGAGGCAGTTAATAGCTGCAGCATTGGAAGCCTGGCCCTCCTGAACCTGCCCTGAACCAAAATTATGCTTGGACCATTTATGACTTATAAAAATAATAATTAAAAATAAAATCCTATTTTATGATAGTGAAGAAGCTGCATGTTATGCAGGTAATGCTTTCTTTTTCTTGAAAGATGAATGTTTGTTATGTAGACATATGAAACATATGTAGAAATCAATATATTGCTATTTACCCTGGTAATTTGGTATCAATGAAAGCGGAGAAGGTTCTTAGTCCAGAGAAGCTGAAGTTGCAACAGTTTTCATGAGATTAGAAATGCTGTGCCAGAAAGAACTTGGAGCTGAAAACAAGTGAGATAGCAAGTGAGAAAAGTATCAGTATGTGAAACAACCCCAATGTAGTAATTAGGGACCTCCTTACTTTGCATTACAAAGTCTGCACATGGCTCGAGCCTTTTTCCATTGTTTCCTCACACATGTATCTTGCAGTTATCTTTACCAGTCATCTAATAAGGACTCACTCCCCTCATTCAGCTACATACTTGAAAAAGAAAGTGAGTATACTTTTTGCTGTATGCCTCCATGTAAGACTTCCACAGGAAAATGAAAGCCTTGCTTCACCCTTGCCTTCAATTAGGAGGTTGAGTGTGTCAGCTTTCTTACACTCCCACTAATTTAGATAGCATTACTCCCTTCAAAACATCTGGAACAGCTGCCCAGCCTGCATGCTTGACTTCTAAAGTAGCATGAAGTGCATGGGAGGTGTTGATCAACCTGGATTGTTATTTAATAGATATTTTGCAGAAATGCCCACAGGCGTTAATTAAGATCAAGGTGCTAAACACTATGAAGACTTACAATGAAAAACAGTCCCTGCCCCAGAGAGTTCATAATTCACTTTATAGCAAGTTATGACAGGTGGGTGAGGTAAATTAACTGTAGAGAGGGAACTAGAACGATCTACTTTTTCAGGCATTTTCTGGACAGTCTGGATCACACTCATGTATATATTTACAAATACAGATACGCTCATTTTGCTGAAGATGTTAATTTCTCTCTAATGTTAAGATGATCTCCCTGACATCATAAAACTCATCTTCCAAAGAAACACATAACCTATGAGATTCCTTCTCCAGTGAGTGTGTTGGATATGCTATACTCTGCAAAACCATTGGTTCTGTATTCCTCCCTTTTCAAGGGCACTGAACATCTGTTGTTACGTGGTGACTGCTCTTCAGCAGAGCAAGAGATAAAGGCGNCTCCGAAAGCTGCGCGCTCTGGGCGGCGGTGCAGGTGCGTTGTGAGAAGCCGAGGAGCCACCTCCCCGGCTGCTCAGGGCGGGGCTGGAGTTGACAGCACCCGCAGCCAATGGGCGCACGCAGCTCCGGCGATGAGGCGGGGCGCTGCAGCCTGCGGGGCGCTGCCGCCCGCCCGCCGCAGGGGCTGAAGGGCCGCTGGCACAGCCCGCCCGTTGGGGCACAGGCTCGCGGGGGGCGCCGGGGCCTCCTAGGNTTAATGCTTTGCTACAGTGAACATCTCATGAATTGCTGGCTTTTAATTCCCACAAATTGCTATTTCCATATGAAAGGCAGTTTCTTGTGAAGAACAGGTGCAGCTCTGCAAACGGACATTTGATGATCCTTTTTGTTTTTGTTGTTATCTGGGCACTGTGAGATAGCTCCAGCAGTGTGTGAGGTGATATGTATTAAAAGGTAACCTCAGTCTCTGCTAGGTAATAATATTAAAATTTTCAGGTCATCTCTTTCCACTCTATGCCAATTCTTTCTTGGCAGTGTTTCAACCAGTTTCATGGTCCATATCCCTCATAAACACTATCTAAGTTTCACAGAGGCAGTTAATAGCTGCAGCATTGGAAGCCTGGCCCTCCTGAACCTGCCCTGAACCAAAATTATGCTTGGACCATTTATGACTTATAAAAATAATAATTAAAAATAAAATCCTATTTTATGATAGTGAAGAAGCTGCATGTTATGCAGGTAATGCTTTCTTTTTCTTGAAAGATGAATGTTTGTTATGTAGACATATGAAACATATGTAGAAATCAATATATTGCTATTTACCCTGGTAATTTGGTATCAATGAAAGCGGAGAAGGTTCTTAGTCCAGAGAAGCTGAAGTTGCAACAGTTTTCATGAGATTAGAAATGCTGTGCCAGAAAGAACTTGGAGCTGAAAACAAGTGAGATAGCAAGTGAGAAAAGTATCAGTATGTGAAACAACCCCAATGTAGTAATTAGGGACCTCCTTACTTTGCATTACAAAGTCTGCACATGGCTCGAGCCTTTTTCCATTGTTTCCTCACACATGTATCTTGCAGTTATCTTTACCAGTCATCTAATAAGGACTCACTCCCCTCATTCAGCTACATACTTGAAAAAGAAAGTGAGTATACTTTTTGCTGTATGCCTCCATGTAAGACTTCCACAGGAAAATGAAAGCCTTGCTTCACCCTTGCCTTCAATTAGGAGGTTGAGTGTGTCAGCTTTCTTACACTCCCACTAATTTAGATAGCATTACTCCCTTCAAAACATCTGGAACAGCTGCCCAGCCTGCATGCTTGACTTCTAAAGTAGCATGAAGTGCATGGGAGGTGTTGATCAACCTGGATTGTTATTTAATAGATATTTTGCAGAAATGCCCACAGGCGTTAATTAAGATCAAGGTGCTAAACACTATGAAGACTTACAATGAAAAACAGTCCCTGCCCCAGAGAGTTCATAATTCACTTTATAGCAAGTTATGACAGGTGGGTGAGGTAAATTAACTGTAGAGAGGGAACTAGAACGATCTACTTTTTCAGGCATTTTCTGGACAGTCTGGATCACACTCATGTATATATTTACAAATACAGATACGCTCATTTTGCTGAAGATGTTAATTTCTCTCTAATGTTAAGATGATCTCCCTGACATCATAAAACTCATCTTCCAAAGAAACACATAACCTATGAGATTCCTTCTCCAGTGAGTGTGTTGGATATGCTATACTCTGCAAAACCATTGGTTCTGTATTCCTCCCTTTTCAAGGGCACTGAACATCTGTTGTTACGTGGTGACTGCTCTTCAGCAGAGCAAGAGATAAAGGCGATTTTCCCATATTTTGTGTTTAAAATTAAAATACCTCCAATGAACGCAGCAGCTGCCCCTTATCCTTCCTTGTGGAATTATGAAAAGTATGTTGTTATAAAGCTGGTTTAAAGTGTGAACACCTTGGTAATAATCAGACATTAAAGTTTAGAAGCATGTAACGCCTAATAGACTTATTTTTCCATTAGAACAGGGAATGCATAATTTTGTAGGTGGAGATAAAAGTCAATTTGATTTCTTCCAGATAGTCAAGCTTTTTCCTCACTAACACCGCAGGCTGCCCAGGCCTCGCCCCGAGGCGGGGATCGGGGGCCGGGGGCCGGGCGGAGCCGCGCGGCGCGGCGGGTCACGTGGGCAGCGNGCCGCAGCCTCTTTCCCTGCCACCCTAGGCCTCAGCGTTCAGCTGAGGGCGGTACGACCCGGGTTCCGCGATGAGTGGCTGGCGCTGGCGGCCAATGGGCGAGGCGGAACGCACCGTCCTCCCCGCCCTCCTCCGCGCGGCGCAGCCAATGGGGACCGCGGGGCGGGGCGCGCGGGGCTAGGCGCGGACTGGGAGGCGCCCCCACCGNGCCGTGTGACGTTCCGCGTCGCGCTGCCCGCCGCCACCTCCGCAGTCGAGACGGCGACACCGGCCGGCGGCCCCGTGGCTGCGGCAGCTCGGGCGGGGCGGAGGGGCGAGCTCTGGGCTAACCCGCTTGTGTCCTTGCAGGATCCGAGCGTAGCGCGGCGGCAGCGTAGCCGCGGAGCCGGCCCCTGCTCGTGGCAGCCTGCAGTCACCTCCCTTGCCGGCGATGGGGAATGGACTCTCGGACCAGACGCCCATCCTCTCCAGCCTACCTTCCTTCCAGAGCTTCCACATTGTCATCTTGGGACTGGACTCTGCTGGAAAGACGACCGTGCTCTACAGACTGCAGTTCAATGAGTTCGTCAACACTGTCCCCACTAAAGGATTTAATACGGAGAAAATCAAGGTGACGCTGGGCAATTCGAAAACAGTCACTTTCCACTTCTGGGATGTAGGTGGCCAGGAGAAGCTGAGGCCCCTGTGGAAGTCGTACACGAGGTGCACCGATGGCATTGTATTTGTGGTGGACTCTGTCGATGTGGAGAGAATGGAGGAGGCCAAAACGGAACTTCATAAGATTACTAGGATATCTGAAAATCAAGGAGTGCCTGTCCTTATCATTGCTAACAAGCAGGACTTGAGGAACTCTCTCTCCCTGTCCGAAATTGAGAAAATGTTAGCAATGAGCGAGCTGAGTTCTTCAACTCCCTGGCATTTGCAGCCTACGTGTGCAATCATTGGAGACGGACTCAAAGAGGGACTGGAGAAACTACATGATATGATAATTAAACGAAGGAAAATGCTGAGGCAGCAGAAAAAGAAGAGATGAGTTCTATTTTGACCTTTCTATTTTAAAGTAGTTACGTGGTCAAAATTTGACATAAGACAGCTTCCAAACCCAGGCCTGCTTGTTTGGATGCTGTTAAGCTTAGTTACATTAAACAGTCAATTGCACAACCTTGCCCTGTGGAAGGCTGTGCAGTTATGGAACTTTTTTCTTTTTTTAACTATTCTCTTTTGAGTTTTATGGCTCTGCATTATTTCAGAAGCCATAATAGATGATGTAATACTATCAGGAAATGGATGGGTGGGTATATGTGACATGGATGTCTAAATAGCCAAATAAAACGAGAGGTTTCTGCTTCGTGTTGTATTGATATGTTTGAGGGTGCCCTCTGCAAGCAGTTTGCGTTGAAGGTGTTCTGTGTTTTTAAACTTCTAATGCTCGTAAGTGGAGTGTTTAGGTGAACATTATACAGCTTTAAAAACACGTATGAAGCTAGTGGCCCATTATTTCAAGAGGCTGTTCTTACCTTGTTTGGGGATTTCTATGAAAGCTTGGCTACATGTGTAGAGTTGGGGTTTTTTATAATTTGACACTGACATTGAATCATGTTCAGTTCAGATACTTCAAGTGCTGTGGATTCTTCAGCAGGTAGAAGAAAAGCTTTTTGACGAGTAAAAAATGTAAACAACGTGCTGGAGCATGACAAAGTGGTTTCCCCACATGAAGCATGTTTTTGATATGTGAGTTTATTTTTTAGAAGTAGCCATTTGTCGTTATTCAGTACTTAATCAGGTTTAAACTGTTACTTAAAATCAGTAATTTATTTCTGAATGATGAGTATTATGTCCTCCTCCTATAAAGTGAAGTAAATGAATTGCAGTAAAAGAACTGTAAAGAACAACTCTGGCTGTTGTGGTTCTAACCAGTACAGCATTCTTTGCTCTGCTGGTGAGTATTCTGGCAATAAAACAGAATTATAATGAAGTCAAGATGAAGTTAAAATTAGCAGAGCACTTCTTGTAGTTCCCTAAAATACCCCATTTTATTAAACTGGTATTGCTATGTCACTTTGAACGTATGCTTTTTTAATTGTGACTCTTCAAGGATTTTGTGGTTCAGAATGTAATAATGCTTTATACACTCAAACATTTGACACTATTGGGGGTGGGGGGAGGAGGGAGGGAGCGGGGAAAGAAGATTTTCAAGATGGGCCTGTGTTCTGCTTTAATTATGCTTTAAGCTGTTCTTGTTTACGGAGTGTGCAAACAGTGTTAACTGGGCAGGATAGTGCTTGACGGAAAAGGGAGGGTAGTTTTTCTTACTGGTACAGAGCTTCAAGTGACTCTTTAGATACTTGGCTAGCTGTTAAAAGGGCTAAAACAGAGCCTGGATTTTTAAGACTAACTTTAGTGGTGCTGTAAAAATTCATCTGAATGTTAGATTCTGTTTGAACTTTTGTTGGAAATACTGCATTTAAAAAAAAAAAAAGTTTAAAAGAAAAAAAAAAGAAAAAGGCAAAATCTAGTTCCTCCTCATACTTAACCAGCAAAGTAATACCTTTTTCTTACCTGCTGCCATGTATCAGGACGATGACGGCTACAAACCTGAATGTCAAATCAATGTAACTAAGATATGTTTTTAAAAATACAAACTTTTTAACCAGCAGCTGTTCATCTGGGAGGTAACAAAAAATGCACTTTAGTGTCTTCAATAACCGAACGTAACAGCTGGTTTTTTATGACATCGTGGTCCTTTTTGAATAAACTGAAGTAGCTTCCAGTGGAGCTTTTGTATGTTGGTTATATATGTACGTGCACTGGTGACATTGTAAGTCACTTACTCAAGTAATATCTATATTTATAGAAATGCGGATGACTTCTTAAACCTCAATAAACAATTCAAAACAAACCTGCAGAGAGAAGGTGTCTAACTTCCTGCCCTGCAATGGTACGTTCTTACCAACCTCTGCGCACAGAGCAATGCAAATAACAGAACTGTATCTGTTGGGAACTGAAGTCTTACTAATGTGATGAGGCTCATAAATGTCATGGTGTTATAAATTGCAGGTGTCTCATTAAAAACTTTAAATCAATGGCCTGTCTGTATAGTCAGAGAAGAAATATTAACTGTAGTGGCTCCTTTCTGCAGTGATGGATCTTGCATAATTTGAAAAGTCTTTGATATAGCTGAACCTATTTTGTGTTACGTGCAATAGTTAATAGGCAATGTTGGGCATTTGTCACATAGACTCACAGGTGGTACTTAATTTAGTATCTTCAGGCTTACATATCTGAAGCTGTCTGAGGGATTTGTGTGTACTTCAAGCCTTGTGTGAATTTCCTCCTTGGATTTTAACGTCAGTGTGTAGAAATGTGGCAAGAGATACGGAAGCTTCTAATTAGTTTTGGGACCTGAACAAAGATAGGACAAACTTCACTTAACCCGCAAGTTGAAATTGCTATGTTTAAACAAGAATATCCAAACTTATTTCTCAAAACCCTGACATTTTCATTTCTGTTTATGTAACTGATGGCACATCAAAATGTAGGTTACTAACAGTTAATCTTGAGAAGAAGCTGTATTAATGATGCTGAGCCCTGTAAATTTGGGGTGTAATTGGTATAATCTGGCATTTTCCTTCCTATCAGGTGCATAGTGCTACTAGGCTGAGAAGGGTGAGATGACGGGCTGGCGCTTTGTACTTGGTAAACAAACTGTACAATACCAAATCGTAATTGTCTCATTTTCAATATTAGGTTTCTGTGGGGAATAGTTAGTTGAAAAGCCATTCTGCTTGAAATAGTAGTGTTTTGTTCTGCCTATTAAACATGCTAGTGTTTAGCTGGTGACAGTCTCTGTAAACTCTTCTGTATACAAAAACTTGAGTGAATGATTTTAAATACAAAGACATGACTGATCTGCCTCTGTAGGAAGAACTGAGAGAAGGTGAGCAGTAGTGTTTATAAAATGTCATAGTTGTTACGGCATATTTAATGCTGACTTGGAAGTAGAAAACTTTGAGTGGAAGGATGAGTTTTATACTCAAGCTATACCTTTATCTGTACTAGAACTGTTTTGCTGGAATATGACTAACTGTTTTGAGTAAAATATACAAATGTAGCTGTACCTCTGAAACTGTGTTTTGTATTACTATGACTAAGTCTTCAGTTATGAACAAAATGGGGATTGCAGTAGAACATTTCGTATCTTACCCGGTTTGAGTTTCTGCTGGCACAGTTCTGTCAGCCTGGGATCACGCTCTTCCGTACGATGAATTGACAGTTTTGGCGTAAATACTGGTATGTGTAAGAAAAACTGTAGGAGAGCTGAATAAGCAGGTGTAATTTCGTGGCAATGCTGGAGTTACACAACTTAAATTTTACAGTAATTTTTCCTAAAATGGGCTACAAATGATACTCTGTTCTTCAAGGCACTGGTTAAACTAAATATCTTAACCTGCTTCTTCATTAAGGAGGTATGGAATTGCATTAAAATAGGTTCAGCACTGTTAAAAACAAACAAGCAAGGTAATGTAACCGTATCACTTTTGTCTGAGCTTACAAAAGTGGGAATATCGTTGCCTCAGCTGTTGATGCACATGTAGTCCCTTAAAGTTAACCAGCCTTCAGGGGTTGCATTCTGTTTTCCAGCTGTATAGCTGTGGGTTAGCTTCTGACTATTTCAGCTAGAAAAGTACTGTAGGACTGTGAGGGTGCCTCAGGTTCTCAACATCACTTTTAAGTTGGATTCCACTGAATGTACACTTACATTTGAAAAAAAAAAAGAAAAATCAAAATGCTGTTTTTCAGCCAGGTGATAGATGAAACTTTTCCAATGTCCATGTTTTCGTGGGATGTGATTGCTTCTCTTGTGTGGAGAGCAGTACCCCCAGGCAGTCTGCTGTTCCCAGCCTAACTTTGAGAGTGGTTTCTCTACCACCCACTCTTCAGTCCCGCAGGAGTTTGTTACCTGTGACACAGTGGTCACTGCAAGTGGTCTGGTTAGGTGGGGGCTCGCTAAGCCCCTCTGGACCCCAGTAGGTCTGTATGAAGGCAGCTGTGCCTTCTTGACAAAGTTATCGGCATCTTGGATCATCGTTTACAAAAAGCAGAGTGTTAATTAGTGTATGACTGAAACTTTTTGTTGAGACTGATTTTTGGCGTCAGAGGACGATTTAGATACTAGTACAAAGGAGGACTTGGTAAGGTGATCTGCATACAGTATAGAGGGCACTGACCCTAATGTGCAGTCTTGATTTAATTATGGGGATTGCAATACATGAGGGGGAATGAACGTGTGCTCGAAATGCTGTTTGTCTTTAACAGCTTTGGAGAGAGAAACCTAGGCATGAATCAGTGCTTTTTGGATCAGTGTTTGCACTTTACTGGTGAGTGACTCATCTTTTGAGAGGGTCACAGTTTACAGCCCTGCTCTGATAGCTGATAGCTTTACGTCCCTGAACCAAAACAACTCCTGTTGCTACTGGAAGAGATGTGTAGGGAGCTGTGAATGGGCATTGCCTCCTGTTTGTTTAGGGGATGAGAAAAGCATTTTATTTTATTTTTAATCCTGACTGACATAGGTGTGGGAAGGCCTGCCCCTCTTGTGCTGCTCAGCAGGCTGTGATTATTTTTAGAAGCAGTACAAGACTGGGGAGCTGTGTTGCCAAACTCTTGAGGGTGTTTTTAAGCTGAAGGGAAATACAGAGCCTGACTTCGCAGCAGCTCCCACAGCCGTCCTACCTATCTGAGAACAAAATAAAGGGCTGACACATAGCTGGTACCTGGCCCTTCTTTAAAGCATTAGCCAGTCATCTTAAACCAGCTGTAAAGAAGCAAAAATGCAATTCCGAAGACTTACCTAGAAGAAAAAAATTAAAAGCAGCAAATTAAGGGCTTGAGTTCCCTCCTTGCCAGTGTCCTGTGGTGTTGGTGCTGGCTGTGAGTGAGCTGAGGCACCTGCACGGGTGCTGGGCGATGCTGATTGCAGTCTGCCCGCTCGCCGCAGGGCCGGGCAAAGAGCACAGTCACCGAGGAGTCACAGACTGATTTTATTCAAAGGCAAACCCAAAATCAAAGGTGAAAAAACAGTCAGGGAGGCCAGAGAGTGCTTCCAGACTAAATACCTGCTTACAAACAGCTCAGGAAGGTAAGAGGTGATAATCCCTGAGCTGTGAAGATTATGGTTTCTTAGTTCCAGCTATATTTACACAGCTGCTCCAGCAGAATTAATAACTAAAGATGAAACAATAGTTAGAAAGGAGGTCGAGTACAGTTGTCGACTCTGGTGTGTGTGAGGAGAGCGGATTTGAAACTTTTGGTTTTCCCTGGCTTTTCAAGACACACTGAGCCCTAAGGGAAACAGATACACTTTTAGTCTGCTTAATTGGTTTAAAATCTTTGTTGTTTTATGCACTGTAGTTTTCCTATTGCCTAAATGAAACAATACCTCATTTAAGAAAGTCACCTAATCGCTGCATTAATCTCTGAGTCCACTGATGAAGGAAGAGGTTTAGCAGGGGTGTTGAGCCTTGTTAAACATGCTGAGGGCTCCTGGCTGGCTCGCAAGCTGCTGTATTTCGAGGCCCTTTCTAAAAATAGCAGAATGGTAGAATTTAGGTCAGGTAAGGTAAAGGTGTGAAGCCTGATACCTCAGACACCACACATAGTCCAGAGGTACCACGAACCCTGTAACTGCTCATCTTCTGTTACTGCTTTCTGAATGATAAAGAATTCTTTCTTTTGGAGCATAGTGTTTTCATCCCTTTCCCATTCCAACATCATTTGCCCTGAAAGCTTTAACAGTTTTTTATATTGGAACATTATTGAGTTGAGTGTCACAAGGATGAGTTCTGAGTAAAGAGGGTCAGGAAAGAGCGATCACCTTTGCTGCACTGACTTGGTTGGCTAAAACCAGTGTTTTTGTAAAGTTGGTTTAACATGGGCAAAGATGACCTAAAAGAGGGAAATTTCCTAAAAGTTCTTGCTTAATGTTAATTAGCTGAACTCTGCTGGTCATATAATTATTGAGTGATGTAGTAGGCATGGGCTGCTGCTGGGTTTTTTGACACTAGCTGCATGATGATCTCTAAGATGCCTTCAACCATTTGCAGACTATGAGCATGAGATCTCCACAGTAGTACTGAATTTATATATCCCTGATGTATCTTTTAGCTGTCTATTTGGGTGTTTCCATTATTTTACGTTCTCAAAGAAACTTGATTCTTTGTGAAACGTGGATTAATGTATCAATGTCTCTGCAAACACAGTTTATTCCTATTTGGTTCCTGTTAGAGGTGATACGGTAAAATGGCAATCTACAGATTATCAGTGCACTGTCTCCCTTGAACTCTGGCTATTAAGTTTCTATTTGAATCAGAGATATAGATTCCATTTTATCTTGATTTTACTGTATTTTGTTTAGGAGCTGAATTTTGCTAGCTTTAGAAATACTAGCCTCCTTGATTTTAATTAGCTTAGCAAATTGACTTGTACATGTAAAGACACTGTAATTCAGCTGTAATCAGTCATGTTACACTGGAGACAAGTGGGATTCACACATTAATGCTTTTTGACAGATCTCCTATTGCCGCATCAATACACATCCTTCACTGTGTGCTATGGTAGCACTGGTACCAGCAAACTATATTTCCGTATGGTTCAGTGGCTGTATTTCTGCCTCTGTCATAGATCTTGCTTATATACAACGTTTACTTCTGTCCTGCTATTGCTGTAATTGTGACAGAGAACTGTTTGAAAACATTCTATACAAAACTCAGCTGTACACCACAACTTGAAAACAAATACATCAAATTACATAATTTAAAATACTAGAGTTAATGCTGGAAGTTTGATTGAAGATTGCTATGTCCAGCCCAGCCACTGAGCACTGGACATTTTATCCCTGAAATCTCTTCTTCTATGTGTAAGACAAGAATCTCAGCTGTTCTTACATTTAAATTAATGCTTACAAGTGCTGTGAGATATTAAAATATTACAGAAATACAATGTAATGGAAAGTAATAGAGATTGCAACAGTAATTTGTATTTTTCGATTGACTTGTAACACGAGATCAATAGTTGGACATCAGGAAATTGCGCCGTTTCAAATTAACGCCGTTGAAAGTTTAAAAATACAAGTTCAACATACTATATTATCTCTAACCACATGAGCTTGAGCTTCACAGAAACCAAAATGTTATCATAATTGAAAATAATAATATATTACATATTCATCAGTGAATAAATATTCATAAACTGAATCATCTCTACCTGCTTTTTGTTTGTATTTGACCATAGCTATTAAGCAAAAGGAGTAAAATTGTTTTTATTTTATATTTGACTTAAATTGGGGTGAATCTATGGGCTTCAATTCAATCATACGAAAGTTTTCAAGTAGAGATAATTTGCAAAAATCTTAAGTTAAAATAACACATGATCTTAAAATAAGCCTTTATTTGGAATAATAACAAAAATGGCTGGAAATTTCTTTGAAAAGATACCTTTATTTTATATAATACAGTGAGGGGAGTATGTTAGAATGATTTCAGACTTCAGTATTCAGAGGGTCTGCCCCTCTCACAGCCTTTCTTGGTTGTAATGAATCAGTCTGCACAGGATGTGGCTGCTAACAGATGATAATGCAAAGCGAAGGGCTGGGCCATGAAAAGCCCCAGGGTGGCTCAGCGTGGTGCTGAGTTCTCACGAAGAGCTGATTACTTTCCAAAAATAAGAACAGGAACTAGGGCAGATAATCCATGTAAAATGCACTTTCCACCCTTACACATTCACAACAGTTTATTATTTTCAGCATGATGGAGCTTTACATGTTGATTACATACGTAATCATACGGCCCATACGCCTACCTACACACACTTCTGCTGTCTTCTCACAAGCCCTGTTTGTGAGAATTTCTCTGGGATGTTGTTTTGTGGGTGTAACTTGAGAATACGTAAATGCATTCATGTTTTTCCATTGTTTAAACCCCAATGTGACTGCAAACATGACAACACTAGAAATACGATTCTTTTGAAATAATTTCTTCTGTTTTAAATCTTTCATTTTCTGAGGATAAGGTCACGAGGGCTGTTTGCACTGCCTGTGAACTGTGCTGTTGTGGTAGCATTACCGCTACTCAGAGTCCAGGTTGTGTCAGCACTTCTTTTAAAAAGATAAATCCTTATTTCAGATGCTTAATAACCTAATAAGCTTTGACATTTCACACTTATCTGAAACTTGGCACGTGTATTAATTTTGTCTTTTACCACATTAAATAAAAATATATATTAGAAAGGAATGTAATAAGACAAAAAATAAGCTTATTGTGTTTTGCTGCCTTTTCTATCCAAATGTTAATTTTGTTTATTGAGAGGAAATGGCATGAAGTCACAGTTCCAAACTGAAACATTTGAATATTTGAATATTTTTTTACTTAAGTGAAAAGTTATAGTTGTTAGCATTTGCAAATCAGGTCTACAAACATCACACAAACTCACTCAGGGTAAGTGAAATTCTCTCATCACTGTTAGCAGAGCTATTCCTATGTAGTAATGGTTGTAGGATTGGACGTAACAGAGAACAGAACCATGGATGTGTCTTTCCTTAGTTGCTTTAATATATAATTTCAAGTTCTCTCATTTGCTAAGTACGTTTTCTTAACAGCAATGATGTGTAAAAGCTGATCAGATGCAGGGTTTTCTCTGCCTTGTGGAAAAGCCCTTACTTATAAAATTTTCACACTGTTTTATAAATTATCAAAAAATAAAATAAGTTTGGAGAAGACTATAGTTTCAGTAGAAGGCTGAATCTCTTCAAGCTTGCTCACTCCATCAAGGTAACTCTGAGATTATCCTGAGGGTTACTAAGGGCATGGCTTGTCTGGGCATAGTATCTTCTTGCACAGAAGAGCATTTTTTCTTAAAGATAGAACTAATACAAGGATCCTATGTTAATCATGGCTTTAGTCTGACCTAAATCACTTCTGGCTTTTTCCCTTATGGATTCACTTAAGCCTCTGCACAGGGAATGTAGAATCTGTCTGTTTGAATCTGTAAGATTTTATCCTTCCTTTGCATTCATTTTAGCTGCACGTACATACCTACACAAAGCAGCTCTTGCACTTCCTTACCAGGGAGCCTTGATCTCCTCAGAAGCCTAGACATGCTCTTCACTCTTACTTTGCCCAGCAAATTTCAGAGTAAGCACAAACTATGTAGTGGAAAAAAATATTTTTTTTCCTCCTTCTTCCTTCCTTTCTTCCTTTCAAATAGCAACTCCCACTTTCAGTGAGATGGTCATAATAATCTATGTTGTGTTGGAAAATCCTTACTCGGTTCAAGTGCCTTGGGTCATATTTAAAGTACCCTTCTATTCAACCTCATTTCCTTTTCTTATTTACCTCCCTGGGGAAAGTTTACCACATCTATAATGCCCTTCCAGGAGTAGTGCTGTGGATTTTCAGTATAATACAGGCACAATGGTCACGATTCATTTTACCTAATGTTAGACCTCTAAAATTAGGCATTCTGTGTAATTAAGCATCTCTACTTCTTTTTTTTTCAGTTCATGGAAAGAATTGTTTTTGTTGAGATTATGATTCATTTTAGTTCAGGAGTGGTATCTAAGGCAGGTTAGTTAAGTCTGGTATAGCTTGTTTCTCTCTTTGCTCTACAGAAAGCATAAGCTGATTAACTCAAATCACCTGCCTTTTACACCAACTGCTTATATTTATATTCCAAATGATTGTTGTTTAGTGAATGACTAAACAGAGCATATTGTGCATTTCTGCAGTCTTGGGAAAAAGTGTGAGACTTTGTTTAGTTGAGGTACTCACCTGAAAGCTGTTGTGCAGACTTACTGGCAGATCTGCATCCCCTAAATCACCCTATCATCATGTGAAAGCACAGTAAGGGTGTACCTCCTGAAGGCTTGTTATCTTTAATGTGAGAACAGGTGCTGTGACGTCCTATCAGTTATCTCTTGTGAGAAAATAACTGTACGTAGACTGAGCAGATATTATCTTCTGTAAACATCCTGTTCACTCTGTGTATTGTATGGATTAAACTAGGCTTGTGAAGACATTGAAACTGGAACTGAGACTGCTACAGAGAAGCTGCATTGTGCCTGTTAGCTTGCTTTCTCTGTTTCACCACAGATGTGCATAGTGAGCATTTACCTGTTGCTACCTGGGCCTGTGGCAGTGAATTATAATGTATAATGTAGAGGAGNTGGCAGTGAATTATAATGTATAATGTAGAGGAGACACTTACTAGTGCAGATTCGGAGAGTTTTTGGCCCTGAAGAAGAGGAGAATGGTGCAGGGCTAGAGGACAGGTGAGCCTGCGCTTGAATGTTTGGGGCAGAGTGGTTAGGAGTTTCCATGTTCCTGGGATGGGAACCTGGCAAGTGTTCATCTCCTTTTTAGTGTGTGTATTAATGTTGTTTGTTGGGCCATTTATTTTTTTGAGCCTGCTGTGATTATTATTACACATTGAAATGCAGAGATGTACAAACAAAGATTTCAGACAAATGGACAAAAAATGCAGAAATGCGGTCTACAAGAAAATGCAACATTTGGAAGCTATTACAAAAAATATATTGAACAAGGTTGTATATGCTAGTTGGTAGGTGACAAGTTACATTTAATTATAGAAGCTTTTCTTGTATCTGTTTATTTGCCCTAATAACTGCCTTTTAATAAATGAGCTTCAGTAAACAAGTGACTCCAGGTTTTGTTTGGCAAGATGTTGTGTGTGTGGGTTTTGGTGTTTGAGTTGTTCAGGGTTTTTTTGAGGGCGTTTGAGTTGGGGTTTTTTGGGGTTTTTTTGTGGTGTTTTTTTTCTTTTTCTTTTGTGCAAAATTAGCTACACTGATACTCCTGTCAAGCTGTTCAGTTCAGTGGCCTGCAGCAGTAAAGCCCCTGGATGCTGTCTGGAACACGGCTAGTGAAGTAGGCAGAGAACATGGGAGAGCTCCTTTGATTCACCATTCTGAGTCAATATAGGTGCTAGGTTACTTTTGTTACAAAGCCAAGCTTTGCGTGCTAACATCTGAGAATCCTCCTTTAAACGAACCAAGCTCACTTGGGCTCTGGTAGTCTGCCTTACCCAGCTTGGTGGTGGGAATCCCCAAGCAGTGTGTTTTCTGTGCACTGAAAAGCTCTTAGAGTACCAATGGTAGTTCAAAGCAAATGGGGATCCTATGTGTGTGTTTCTCCACCCGATAAACTCGAGAGTCCTGCAGTGATGGTGTTGGACTCTA